>JAEIIU010044237.1:0-25656 GCA_018874675.1 Drosophila baimaii
GTATATATATTCTTGATCAGCATCACCAGCCGAGTCGATCTAGCCATGTCCGTCTGTCTGTCTGTCCGTCAGTTGGCTTAAATGCAAACTAGTCTCTCAGTTTCTGAGCTATTGGGCGAAAACTTTCAGTATAGTCTTATATCTTTTGCAAGCAGTATAAATGTCGGAACGGCATATAATATAATATAATTATAGCCACCTCCTAGAAATTTCATTGAAATCGGACCAATATGTATATATATAGCTGCCATAGGAAAGATCTGTGTAAATTCATATTTTACATACATTTTAAATTATACATTATGATATGAGCACTTTGTTAGAAATTTTCATTAAAATCGGAGAACTATATCTGAAAGCTATGTTTATATAAACTATATGCGAAAAAAGGTGATTCGTGTAATTTATGATCTTGTAATCTTGTAGTATAAGTAACAAATTATCTGCAAGGGTATCATTATCAATCATTATCAACTTCGGTTCAGCCCGAAGTTACCTTTTCGTACTTGTTTTTCAACGTATTTCCATATACCATATAGAAATATATATATCTATATATATCATATAAAGATATCACCAATTTGTATCATATCATTATTTATTTATTTATTTATATAAAGCTAGCTTATAGTTAAAACTAAAAACTAACATTGTGTTTAATGAGCATTAGCTTCTAAGGCCTTCCGCTCGATTGGAGTAATAACTAGATTGACATGGTATATTTAGATGATGGAATTATATTTTTTGGGTCAGTTTGATCATATCATTATGTTTGATTATCTCATAGAACAGATCGGAAAATTAAAGGGATTTCCGAACTACAGCTTAAACTTTCCCGAAAGTATCGTATTTCATACGGTTTTTCATAAGACATGCGATAATTTCGCTAAAGTGCGTCGAAATGTACATATTTCCAAAAGAAATGATTTATAAATTAATATAAAATAGGAAAAATAATATGAACTATGGCTTTCCAAAGTTATATTTCTTGATTATTGAAAATAAAGAGTTATGCTTATAAGCCACATGCGGACAGACATGTCTAGATCGATTCTTTTGGTCTTCCTTAAACAGAAATATACATTAAAGAGTTCTTTACAAGCTTCTGGGAAACGTAATTAAAAAAAGAACTTAGCTATATACAAAACAAAACATATAGATAATGTTTATGTTAATATTAATATTAATGTCTGATTTATTTGCAGATGGAGGCAATCATCGAAAAAATGCAGGCGGAGACGACGGGCGTGGCCGTGCGCACGGTGAAGGCATTCATGAGCAAGGTGCCATCGGTGTTCACCGGAGCGGATCTGGTGGCATGGATCCTCAAGAACTTCGATGTGGAAGACGTGACGGAGGCACTGCACTTTGCCCACCTGCTCAGCTCCCACGGCTACATATTTCCCATCGACGATCATGCGCTGACCGTCAAGAATGACGGCACCTTCTACAGGTGATCATCAATATGAACAATAAGCTTAAGCGACCTTTCCAATAAGGCATATACACTTCATTTTGATTCGGTTTACCTAAAGTTATCTTTATTTTCATAGAAATCTTTTTAATCCACCTTAATTTTGAATGTACAAATTATAACAAATTGGATTTCTTCACCTCCACAGATTCCAGACGCCCTACTTTTGGCCCTCGAATTGCTGGGAGCCCGAGAATACGGACTATGCCGTTTACCTCTGCAAACGCACAATGCAGAATAAGACGCGATTGGAGTTGGCCGATTACGAAGCCGAAAATCTGGCTAAGTTGCAGAAGATGTTCTCCCGTAAATGGGAGTTTATATTTATGCAGGTGGGTAGCAGGAAAATTGTTTATATTAATGCAACTGCCTTACTTTTCTAGATAAATTAAATTGAATTTTCGGATATTTGTTCGATTTTGTCATCATGTATATCATATCCAGTCGATATATAAATATCTCTACCCAGAAGTGTTTCTTTAAATTCAAGTCATTAAAAATTGTTATTTTTATTAAAGCGATTTCTTTGTTAAGTGAATCAATATTATATATATTTTTAAGTGCAAATCTTGTTAAAAATTTGTAATTAAAATTGAAAATACACATTTTTCAGGCCGAGTCGCAGAGCAAGGTGGCCAAGAAACGGGACAAGCTGGAGCGAAAGGTGCTCGACTCACAGGAGCGGGCCTTTTGGGACGTCCACCGACCGATGCCCGGCTGTGTCAATACCACCGAGATTGATATAAAGAAGGCCTACAGGAGGGGCGGCTCGAGTCATGGCACTGGATCCGCCGGCGCCTCCTTGGCCAAGAATCCCGTCGAGCAACTAACGCGGATTATCGCCCTGCGCAAACAAAAGCTTGAGCGGCGCACAATCAAAGTGTCCAAGGCGGCCGAGGCGTAAGTATTTATAACAACAAATTTATTAATAAAGCAATAACTAAGAATTGAAGCTAAGCTTAAAATATGTACAGAACTTCTGAGTTTTATTGCCTAGAGTTTTCAAAAGGTTCTAGCCTGATGGTAACCACGTTGAGTGTTAAGAAAGGTCAGGTGAAATGGTTGGTTATCTTTCGAAACAACTCTGTGCCTCTAAAAAGGCGTAGTAGTTCTGTAATTAAGTTAAAATACTCCTACTTAAACTTGTGCTTCAAAATAATTCGTTCTGGTATAAATATTAATTATGAACATATATTATTTTATTATTCTTTTCAGTCTGGTTGCCTACTACGATCAGTACAATGAGTTCGATTACTTTATAACCTCGCCGGAGCTGCCGAATCCTTGGCAAACGGACAGCACCGAAATGTGGGATACGGAGAAAAATAGGTGAGTTTCAACAAAAAAAACTAGTAATATAATAATATAAGAAAAATGTCCAAAGTTAAGCTATGATAGTATAATAAACAGCAATGTATTTTACATAACTTTCTCTTGTTTAAGAATCAGAGTTACATATTTTATACATTTTACTCAAACCTAAACAAATTTTTTTTCCTTTTTAACCAAAGGCAATATAAATCATAAAATGCGTATGGCTTTTTTGTTAGGTTTGAATGTGCCCTTTCTTATATTTATGCAAGTATGCAATCACAAAACTTGCTTGCATATGCCAATTTATATATAGACGCGTTACGCATCTTACGCATTATATTAATTTTGCTTTTAGCACCTCAACCATTGAAAAACAGTTGTTTTTGTTAATTAGAACCATCCGAGAGATACCTTATAATTAAACTGGGATAATTACTAATAAACATTTCGATCTATGGCCCAACAGCAAAGAAGTTCCTGTACGGCGCGTGAAGCGCTGGGCATTCAGTTTGCGCGAATTGCTCAACGATGCCATTGGACGCGAGCAGTTTACCAAGTTTTTGGAGAAGGAGTACAGCGGCGAGAACCTGAAGTGAGTGAAAGAGAAATTGATTTATTAATTTACAATATTTAAGTCCATAAGAAAGATCAGATATCAGATTCCATTCCGAGTTTCCTTATAAATGCACATCACTCTCCCTTTTAGGTTCTGGGAGTCGGTGCAGGAGATGAAGGCGCTGCCACAGTCTGAGATCAAGGAGGCCATCCAGAAGATCTGGCAGGAATTCCTCGCCCCCGATGCCCCCTGCCCGGTGAACGTGGACTCCAAGTCGGTGGAGCTAGCCCGCGAGGCGGTCAGCTCACCGAATGGTCCCAATCGCTGGTGCTTCGATGTGGCTGCCTCGCATGTCTACCACCTGATGAAGAGCGACTCGTACTCGCGGTACCTGCGCTCCGATATGTACAAGGATTACCTGAACTGCTCGCGGAAGAAGATCAAGTCCATACCGAACCTGTTCGGGGTGAAACGTTGAGACACGCTCCGGGGATTCCCCGTCATCGCAGTGGGCTGAGGCTGGGGCCCTTTGGAACTATGAGCTAATCGGAAATCGGAAGCGGAAGCGGAAGCGGAAGCGGAATCGTAATCGGACTTGGACTAGGACTAAGGACTTTGGGAAGGGGCCTACACTTTACACTGTGTTCGGAACTACTTACGCACTCTGTACTGGGTACTGGGTACTCAGCATACTTGATACTTAAACAATACGCATAATTTGTATGTACTTAAACGTTGTTACTTATTTAATTATCTGCCACTGTGTCGCGTGTTCTCTCGATTTTAAAGTTTAAAGTGTCTTTTGCGATTTTTGTAGTTGATTGATTGTTTGTTGATTGATTTTGTTACCTCAACGTGCCCAGCGGACTTAACTCAGAGTCCGTGTCTCCCCCAGAACTTTCATGCCCTTTACCCTTCAGTTCCCAGATCCTAGTCCCCCGCCCCTTGTCCCGCCAACTCACTCTCTAGCTGTCTCCCTCTTAATCAGACGAAAAGTAAACGCCACTTAAGATGAAAATAAGAAACTGCCAAAGGGTCGAATAAGAAGACAAAAATCAAATATTGGAGGATATTCCGTAATCCCTAGAGATTTTAAAATAATTATAAAATAGAATTTAACCATTTCGGAGCTATTAAAGAGAAAGATTCGAGGCAGATTCCAATTAATCGTTGATAAATCTGTTCTTTTCCACCTAATAGTTACTTTCTTTTTGTTTGAAAAGCAAGGCTTCTGTTTTTGCAGTAAGCAGCTGCATTAATAGAATTTCTGACGAATAGAAATGTGAAATTACTACTAACAATCATGATTTAAGATTTCATTTACTCTCCTTTTGCATTATATTGCATACTTTGGAGCGCCGAAAGTAATGTTTTGCAATCTCTAGGGACTTCGGAAGGACTATCCTGAATATAAATTAATCGAAAACGAAAGCACAAGCTGAGTTTAAGACGAAAGACGAAACACCAACAACCGCCGAGACCTTATTCTCGTATTCATACTAATTATAGAAGCAAATACGAATTATTGTAACCAAAAAGCAAAACAATTGTAACCGAAACACCAACAAGAATACGCAATACGAAAATACGATGCAAAAAGCCAAAAATCGAAGGTAAACAAATGGAAAACACTAACCGAAAACCCCCAAAATACATAGATCTGCGAAGTGAAATTAAGAATCCCAATCTTAAGACATACATATATGTATATGCTTAAGGAAGTTAGCCTTAAAAAATAGAATCTACAAAACCGAAATCATATTGACATTTTTAAAAGCAAATTGAGAATTGAAAAAGTAATGAAATCGAAATCGAAATCGAAATCGATATTGAAATCGCAACACCAGAATCATGTCGGACACCTTTTGTCAGCCAACCATCAGTGCAGCATCACTTGAGTGCCATAGCGGGCAGCTTTTCAGCCGATGAAACTTCAGAGCCTCTGATCCAGAGATCCAGAGATCCAGAGAAATACTTTTAACCAAGTTCCTTTATCTTTTATCTACTCGTTCCTTCTCTTTCACACACATACACGCACACGCACACACACACAACACCTAGGCACACCACCACACTCTCACATATCGTTAAAGCGCTGGAAATTGGAAGAAAAACTAACATTTTAATTGGGTTCTTTTGGTGGAATTAATTAATGTATGTGCGCGAAAGAGATGCAGTTTTTTAGGGCTTTTGTTTCTCGTAAATGTTTAGAATAAATTATGTTTATAATGGACACTCCAAGAGAGTGGGGGGCGAGAGAGGAAAGAGAGCCAAGTTCGGAAGGGGGCAGGTCAGGAAAGGTGAGAGTTATAGGATAGATAGGGTCAATGGTGTGATAGCTTATAGGAGGTTAGGACAAACAAAAAAGAACAAAACGAGAGCTTTACAAACAAATAACTGGGTTAGGCGGTGCGAGTCCACAACTAGGGTAACTCCCGGACTTGGTTCTCTCCCAAAACAAAACATATATATAAAGAAAATTGGATCGGACAAATGGGGTAAGCCTCGGAAAACCACTAAAGTAGCCACTGCTGCGGTCAAAGTAATCGTTGTATTTCCTATACGCAACTAAGCAATCATCCTCTGAAGTTTACATTTTAAACTAAACTAAAACATGGATTGAACGTTCTTTCATTTGAGCAAAACACGGATCTATAAGCGCGGGGTTTATGGTTATATATACACACACATATATTAAAAGCAATCATCTGTAGGTTCGTAATCTTAAAACTTACTATATAAAACGAGAATAATATATATACAAAGTGCGAATGGTACATCACATATGTATGCAACTAGGGAGTATGTTTTCGGCTCGACTCTTAAGCGTTTTCATAACTTGATAAGTTCCAAATCGAGCAGCCTTTACTGTTTATTTTCTGAGTACTTACTGTAAATAGCCAACTCTTCAAGAGAATACTTATTAAACTTATTAAAAAAAAAAAAACAAACAATCCAATACCACAGTTATTTTGACCGCAGCTGTCTGAAGAAATAGATAAACAACAGTTACATATTATATATATATATATTGATTAGAATTAGAGAGTAAGCCAAGAAGGAAAGGTAAACTAACTACACCTAGAGATGTAAACACCACACACACACACACACATGTAATTTGCACACACAGAGACACTGCTGCACTCATGCTGCCTACTTTTGGGCCGAAAAAAAACAAAGAAAGATTCGAAAAATCCCCTAAAAGACGATTAACTAAACATTAAAGGTGTATTAAAGTACTTAAGTAGGATCGCAGCGCATCCTTGGCCTCCTTGTGTGTGTGTCTATCTAATTGTAACTGTAATGGTAACTGTACGTTTATATATATATATATATACATGTATATATATATATATATGTGTATGTAAATGGTGTCTACAACTTAACGAGCAAATAATAACTATATATATGTATATGTATATGAGTGTATGAAGTATACAAGAATACAGTAAAGGTAACAAAAAAAACAAAAAGAAGTAAAAGTATAAAGTACGATATATACCATATATCTCGATGTGCGTCTGTGTGTTGGTAGTGAAAAATTTAAATCAATTTCAAAATAGCCAAAGCTAAAAACTAAGTTAAAGTAAAGGAAAAACAAAGAGAAGGGAAACCAAGAAAAACGTGTCAGTGTCAACAATTTTCCTTTCGGCTTTCCACTGTTATCGTTTGCCAGATTATAGAGTATATATATGCATATACATATAGAAACTGTTGGCCATCTGTTTTCCTCCCCAACTCCTCTACTGTTCCCCACCTAAAGGAAATTTTCATTAAATGTAGCAGAAACTATAAAAACTCAAAATCAACTCGATGGAAAACTAAGCCCCCCCGCCCCTTGATTTGTTGGTGAAACGTAATTAAATCAAATAATCAAACAAATATTCGATATATGTACGTGTATGTCTGTATACAAGTCACACACACCAACAACACCACCAACAACAGCAAGCCATTCTTTGGGTTACAACAGCAGCAAAGGTAACAGCAAAAACAATAATTATTAAATAAACAACCAAAGACAACAATCGCCAGCAAGGAAAACTATGAAAAGAAAACTAAAACAAAAGTGGCCGCGTTTATTGTAAATTGTTCAGCATGAAAAACAAACCAAAAAGAAACCAACAAAAAACAAAAACTAACAACAAAACTCAAGCAAATAAATAAATGCGCAATTTAAGCAACAAAACTTAAAACAAAAAGCGAACAAAACTAAGTTTAAAACGAAACAATTAAACTGTGACGTTAACTAACTAAAGCGAAAACATTTTTCTTGTGTGGTTTAATGCTATTTACATATTTTTTGTGTATCAATAATTTATTACATAAGGTAAGGGATTTATTTGATTAAATAGTCCAGAGATCCTTTTAAATACATTCATCTACATAGTTCATTCTCTTAATTTAATATAATTTTACAAAAACGATAAAGGAGCTTTAAGTGCAACGCGTCTTCCACACATTTTGCTTTTGGATTCTCAAGTATCTCCAAATATCTTTTAGGTCAAATTTCAGTGGCATTGTTTTATCGAGCTTTAAGGACATTTTGGACGCCTCCAAAATAAACATAAATGAAAGCTGCTAGAGCTTGAAGAGCTACTAAGTGCCTGCCCAGATATTTGGGCATTTGATTAATCCAAACACTTTAAACTTAATAACACAGGTAGAGTTGTGGTATGTATATAGTTCTACACAGTAAATTAACCTAACTTATTTGACAAACTTACTTTGAGATATTTGAAAAAGTTATTTATCGTTGGTTAGATTTTATTCCCCAAAATGTTGTTTACTCTCTTTCTTTATTTTTGTAGCTTATAATTTTAAGTACTGCCTTGTAATATGAAGTGTATAGAACACAGCGTGTATTGAACGTATTTTTATGCATATATTGAAATGTATATCGTACATTGTACATCCTTAAATTCATATGAAAGTCGAATCTTCATCTGGTTATAATTAAATATGTTTTTTTTAGCAAAACCAATTAGGACATGTCTAGATTGATTTCCCTGGTGATGCTGATCAAACATTAGGGATTTTTCTACTATTGCGTTTAGTAATGTCCATGATGTTACCTCCCCCTCCCCCACCCACTCTGGCGATAACCGACTGGCTGTTGTTTACCTTACGAGTATATAGAGTATTTGTATTATTTTTTACCAGCGAGGTTGCGATAAGCCGGCCTAAGCTCAAGCGACTTCCCGTCCCAGCAGAGCGGCAGTAAAGTTTAGCGGTGTCTCCGTTATCAATTTGTCTCCCGGAATATGGCCAAGACTTATCTAATTGGCTTTTGCAGGGCTTTCGAGTTAGATTCAGATTCAGCGGGCAGAGGCTGAAATGCGGCTACAGATGCAGAGAAGCAGATACAGATACAGATACAGAGGCCTGGGACGTGACCAGCATTTTGCACAAGTTTTTCCGCGCTCAGCGCTCAAGGGGATGTCGTTGGGCGGCTTTGAGGGGGACGGCTATAAGGGGACCAAGCTGATCACGTTTTTGCTATAAAACCTTAAATGGGGCTGTCTCTTGCCTCCGTCTCTTTCTCTGCGCATGCCTTGTCTCTTTCCACTCGTTCCTCTTTCCTTTACCTGGAAATGAGTTCTGATTCGATCTATTTTTCTTCGAGTCATTGCACTCACAGTACACAGTACATGTGTTCATCGAACTAACTGTGTAACGGTACAGCAAATCATCCTGTCATCTATTTCTTTCTTCCTCGCTCTCTCTGTCTCTCTCTTAAGCGCCTATATATGTATGTAAATACATATGTATATCTGTCTCCCTCTGCCTATGGCACCCCCAGGGTATCCCTGGGTAATTGCCTATTTGGCGTCTCATTCGGGGCAGTGATAATCCATTGACCCACATTTATTTTTATTTCACAGATCACGAGCTTAATACAATACAAAATAATATTTGGATGACGCAATCGGGTTTTATGGTTCAAGTTTGACAGATTTTCAAAAATTAATTTCTCTGATAACGGAAAAGGTAAGGTACAGTCAGGATTAAGGATGGTAGAAAATATCGATATATCGATTCTGTATTGATGCGAAGTTAGATATACTAGTTGATAATTAAATGTGGGATAAGAAGATATTCTGCATAATAGATTGGACAAATTTCCGTAAGTATATAATAGATAAAACAAAGCAAATAAATAACAAATCATTGTATAAAAACGTAAGCCATTATCGATGCTTTATTTCGATATATTTAAAATTTCGCTAAACATGTCTTATTTTACATGATTATACTTAGAGCGATACTTTTGTCGATATATCATATCGGACTTTTTCTCTCGATCTCTTGTCAAGTTTCTTTTTAATTAAACACATTCTTTATTTCCAAATATCTAATAGAATGCGTATAGGCTTTTTTCTACATCACTTACAATTCTCAGGATTTTCGCTTATATTAAATAACTGGCGAGTTTCTATGAAATCTGTTGCGGATTTTCAAGCTCCACTGGATTCCCAAAACTCCCCGCGGCGATCGTAGATCTTAATCCTGAGATTATGGTAAGCCCCATCAACATTTCTGGGAGCAAACTATCCCAAAAAAGACACAAATAAATAAAGGTAAGTGCAAAATTTTACCACTTATCCGCGCACAGAATGTGTGGAAGATAAAGGAGACTGAAGATAAGAGGCTCCAGAAGACGGAGCACAGAAGACACCTCTGCGCTTATCAGTCGCCTGAGTCTATTTAGCTTTGCTGTGTGTGCGTGTGCAGATCGTAAAGCTGGAGCTGGAGCTGGACGACGACAACAACAACTCCAGCAATAACAAGCGTTGGCCCATCGTCGCCTCAATGTGTCACATTGGCAATCAGATAACGGCATCTCTTATCAGCAGACGGCTGGGAGCTAGGGAACGAGCGAGCGAGCGAGCGAGACAGAGTGGCCAGAAGAGCGAGGGCGAAGACTCACACGCAGGCGACCGGCCCGAGAGAAAGGCCTCTTCGGCATCTCGGCGTCACGATTCACACTTCGGCTAATCATCAGCGGTGACCTAGAGAGCGCAAGAGCGGGAGCGGGAGCGGGCAAGCAGTTCTATAGTTGTGCAGAGCAGATGTCGATAGAGAGGCTGTGCCTAGAGACTGTGACTGTTACTGTGACTGGGTTCCCTGTGATTTTCATAGGGTCTTCAGAGCTTAAATGATGGTGAATGAGCAAGGTGATATAAATAGGATTCTTCATTTACTACATGGAAACAAATCATATTGGTGGAATCTGCCAAGTTCTACAATCACTGATCAATAAAAACAAATTCTTTAGAAGTTGAAGATAAATAACGCGCCCATATTTAAACAAAAGTCTTTACAAGTACAAATTAAGTAACACATTTAAATTTTTGAAATTTATTTATTTTATTTGTAGGTACACTGTAAACTTAATTGTAGAGAACTAAGCTACAGGATGGATATCAGCCATAGCTGCCAGGGCTTTCGCCTATTTTTGAAATTTACTGGATCTTATTATCTTATATCTTATTGTAAAATAAATCGTATGACGTTACTCATCTTGATGCTCATATTATCTTTGATATGACTGTTACATGTAGTTTGTTGGTGGAATTTTTGACTGTATTGACTATTGACTAAGCCCTGCATACATGTTTATCTACTACTATCGATTTATAAGCTTTAAGTTTTTTTTTTGTTTTGACGTGTTTGGGCGCATACAGTTCCCAACTGGTTGAGGCATCGCTGACATGGACAGGACTTTTAATTTAATACACTAAGCTCTGGGTGCAGGGTATCTCAAATTCAAATACATTCATCATTAGCTTTTTAGAGACGTCACAAGTCCACCTATCCCTTTGCAGTTCTGGAGTTCTGGAGAAGACAGGACAAATTGGCACCTCATGCAGTGACTAGTGAACTCTTCCCAGTGATCACCGATCCACAGCATCGCGTCGTCACCGCTCATTTCTGCTGTGGAGAGTGGAGAACAGAGAGCTTATAACTCTCAGAGCATCTTCCCCACAAGCAACAACAGCAACAACAGCAATGGGGAAGACGCCAACGCAAAGAGAGACACAGAGAGCGAGACGACGCGTTGGCAGAAGCGCTGGCAGCGTTGATCGGTGATCTGCGATCTCGCAGTTGCTTCTCAGCATTCTTCGCCACTGGTTCGATATTCACTCCGCAGAAAATACTCGACACAGCGACTCGACCAACAGACAGAGGAACGGAAGACAGAGGAACTGAAGGCGGAAAACACAAGACATAAGACAGAAAATAACAAAAATTGAATTCTATATACGCGAGATGTGTATATGAAGGCAGCACAGTTCCTGCTCTTAGACCGGTCGTCGCAATATCTTCGTCGTGTTCCAAAGTTCAGTGAACGAAAGAGAGCGAATCGCGGACGCAGAAGGAGGGAGAGCTTGAGAGAAGAGAGCTTGAAGCCGTGTCCGTATCCGTATCCGAATCCCAATTCCAATCCTGCCGAAGGAAGGGAAGAATCAGGATCGCTTGAAGAGCTGTTGTAATGGTGCACAGGCGTTGGGTTTTCTCTGAGCGCGGCGAGGATCCAATTTTCAGGAAGGAGCACTACGAGTACACCCAAAGCCAGCACCGATAAGACCCCGCTACAAAAGGGGGAACCACCAACACCCAGAGGAGGAAGAAGAACCCCACAGCAGAAGAAGTCCCAGAAGAGTCCCCTGTGCCCAGAAGTCCATTCAACTTGCTGCAATTATTAGTGCCAACGATCTCATTAGCCGCAACCGCAAATAATCAAAACATAATAATAATAATAACAAAAAACCGAAAACGAAAAAAAAAAATCACATATTTTTTGTTTTTTTCAAAAACGTACAAAAAACAATTGAAGCAAGCGCGTGCATAATTTTCAACTCAAAAAAAGATACATTTTCGGTGCCTTTTTGTTTGTATTTTGTTTGGTTTTCTTTGGTGCTCCCCAAATGTGAATAAAAGTGCCAGCATTAGAGGCGGAGAATTGCAAACCAGAAAGAAACAACAAGTGAGAGCGATAGAGAGATAGAGAGAGAGAGAGAGAGAAGAGTGCGTGAGAGAGGAGAACGAGACAAAGGTCAGAAGCGGCCAAAAAACATTTTCGAGTGAGTATACACTACAGATTTCAAAATAATAGAGCATTAAGCGGGGGGAATATATTCCAAAACGGGGTCTACAATCTTTTCATAATTATCAGATTTCAGGATCCCTAGATCTCTCCAGATTGTTCCTATAAGATTATACTGGCTTAAGATTAGGGCTTTCAAAGGTGAACCTCTTTAATTTGTTATCACCAGAAGAGTTATCATGACAGGACTGGTTTTTGCTCAGTGCAGGAGATGCCGACAATCATATGTTTACCCCCCCAAAACCCCCTCACCACCCCCTATATATACATATCTATGGCTATAAATAAAATGCATCAAATGGGAAAAGCCAAAGGAGCGACTGGGACAGAGAGCAACTGATGTGCATATGTGTATTGTTTTTGTTTTTCTCTCTACATACTCGCATACATATGCAGATTTGTATGTGGGCCATGCACTGAACAAATTTGGTTGGTATACTCCACCAATTCAACAGTTAAAATGGTTAAAATGGTTCATTAATACGCATAGTCAAAGTAATCAAAGTACAGAAAAAATTCAAGCTTCAATCTACAGTTTAAAGGCTCTAACTAACAAAAATAGTACTATTTTTCCAGCGATTTTGGTAGGATGTCAAGGGATCAGTAAATATGACTTCTAGTCACAGTATCTTCACTGTAACTATACAAATACAGTGTGCTATTTGGGAAAAAAAAACTATCAACTTGGAAAACAGGTGTTTTCATTTGAAGCCTTGGGAAAACCCTTAAAATATCTACAAAAAAGACCATGAGGAATACGAAAAAAAAACATTTCCACACTTCCAACGAAACAATTAAATGAAATGCTTTTGTTTTATATAAAACACAACAAAAAAAAACGAGAAGAATCATCAAGAGCAACAACAGATAAATAAAATTTATTGATAGCATGCAAAAAAAAAAGAACAAAAATTAATTTTTTTTCATTAGTTTCTATATATAGACTTTTTGTACATACACACTTCTTGCGCAGTCCAGCAGAGAGAAGAAAAAAAACATAAAACATTGAGGCTAGCAAAGTTTGTACACCCTTGCCAATTGCAATTAGCTTACTCGTGTGCCTATGGTCACTAGTATATATATATATATATATAGTTGTCAATCTTATACGATCATTCTAATATATTTTAAGCTCTAAAAAATCAAGCTATGGCCTGTAAGCCAATAATAAACAACTATTAAATGAGTCAACTTCGGTTTACAATTTGAACAAATCACTTCTGTAAAAAATCAAATAAACAGAATAACTTTAAGATAGTGAAAAAATAAAAAGCTATATACGTATATGATATACCTATATAAAATATGTCAACAAAACAAAAATAATGAGTAAAGAAACAGTTTTCGCAATGGTTTCCATAAGAAATGATCTACGTGACCAAAAACAGGGAATACTATAATGAAGGGGCAGAGAAGGCCGAGCAGAGATCTCTTCTGGCAAAGCTTTCACTGTAGTCATAAGTCAGTCAATCGACAAGCATCGACAAACAAATTTAACCCCCCTCCTAGCCCACAATTAAGACGGCACTCGGATCTAATCAATTAATACATTAATAATGCGCCTTCATGTGGTGGAATCGTCATTGTTTCTGGTTTCATGTAAAGCACTTAAATCTTATAGACTCACATGTCTACAATGGTGGTTAAGATACATGTGCATTATCAGGAAAAATAAAATTAAAAGTTTATGAACTAAGGCTGGTTGTTCTTTTATATTATTAAGGAATTACACAGTTTGATTTAAGAAGTAAAAGATTATTATGAGTGGAAGGCATATATTTGTTTTTGTTGTAAATTATTTTAATATAAGCTAAACATTGTAAGAGAAAATTTCCAGAGGTATCCGAGTAACCAAGAAACTTAAAAAAAAACGAGGGCATTCTCAAATCTGAAACTGATCGAGTAGAAAACTATAAGTCGACAATCATATATTAGTTATATTTGGCAAACATTTGTTTAACCCTATAACAAACCGGTAATGTAATAACTATTAAAGAGCATTTAAACTGAAGACGTATTATTTTTTAGCATTTGCCACATTTTTTCCGAGCTTGTAAAATTGAGAACAAGAAACTTAAAAAAAGTCTACCTCACAGGTGCGTCGGTTGTTTTGCTGCTGTAGCGATTGCGCTTGACTGTATTCAGAGAGAGGAATTGCAAAAAACTCTCTCTCTCTCTCTCAGAGTGCAACTCTGATCTAATTATTAGAGAACCTTTGAATGCAATGTAAGAGCAACAACTTGGTACAATTTCTCAGTTTTGCATTATTCCATGTACAGATTAATTATAATTTCTTTGGTTTTAACTAAAGCAGGCCAGATCTGACCAGTCCGCTGTTAGTTATTTCTTATTGTTTTTCCACTTGGAACGCTTTCCTATTATATTGACCCTGGCTGTTTGGTACCAGTCTGATATATCGGACTCAGACTCCCTGGCAAAGTGGGCCAGACAATTCCCATGAATTTGTGGGCGTCAGTTTCGTCAAGTTTTTCTTTTTTCCTTTCGCCCCCCCTCCCGCACTTCGCTTTAGTTTTTATGATTTTTTTTTTGTCGCGGCAATTAAGGAAATTGTTGTGCTATATAGATTGCCACACATCGGTTGTTAATGGTGAGGGAGGTCGGGAATATCCCCGTTGGAATTTTAATTAAATTGTGCATTGTTCTGGAATACAACAAGAAAAACTCGGGGAATACTTGTAGAGTTCAACTTACTTTTAACGATTGGCAGATGGTAAAACAAAAACAAACAATTACGGATTGTAATGTTACGGTATGATACCAAATAAATACTACATTTCTTATTTTATTTACTTTATTAACAATTAGCGGCAACTGGAGTAAATATTGTAACTTAAAAGAGAATTTACTGGGAATTTAATCCAGCAAAAATCTAAACTATTAAAGGTATTTATACTTCCAACTGTAAATAATTCTTGGCCTGGCAACTAATGGCAATCTGAGCTATATAAACACACAAATAAAAATTCCCTGCCATACCTACAGGGTATATGCAATATATAGTATATACGAGGCATAGTATATCTTAATTTTTTTAAAGGGGCTTTAGCGCAGTATCCGCTTTATCTGGTGTGGCCTAAGTCCCCAGAAGATTCCAGGCCAACTGCAATCTGTGGGAATTAACCAGTCCCTTTAGATATCTGGATATATATGCATGTTTATATCTCGGGAGTGGCGGGGCTGAATCATAGGCATAGTATCTGTATGACGCCATTGGCCAAAAACAAATAGGGAAATTCATACGAATCATATACTTTTATGGCTTTGTTGTTGCTCTACTCGTGGTTTCGTGGGTAATTCTTTGTAAATCTTGCACACCTTTTCACATTCTAGTAGGGCCCTTCTGAGAGTAAAATAAAAATGTAAAGGTCTCCGGGAAAAAACAAAGAAAGAAAAAAGAACCGAAATGCTAATTAAGCGAGAACAACCAAAAAATGCATCTTCTTCGAAAATAACTCACGTCGAGTCATCAGAAATTCGATATGCTGTGCATAAATTGAGTATATATATGCTATATGCTATATATATATATATATATGTATAGTGTGTTCTGGTGTGTGATCTCTGCACTTGGCTGATTTGTACTCCAATTGGGTTTCTGGGCCACTGCTGACGCTCGACTCTCGATCAAAGTCTCTCTCTCTCTCTCTCGTTCTTTTCAAAGTCAAGCTCAGCCGGTAATTGCAACATTTATAAAATATTATATATACGTATATATGTACATATATATATTCTTGTTACTTTGCTTTTTGCCAGCTTTTCTTGGTCGGCTTTCTCTGCAGTTTTCCCGTATTGTCGTGTGTTTCTTGTGGGCGTCGTCTCTGACAGCTAATTTGTATTTTAGACAATCATTTATTATTTTTATTATTTTTCAATTGTCTTTTTTTATTGTGTTATTTTTGCTAGTTAGCTGCCGTGCCAGGTGGCGATGCACATGCAACCGATAAAGATATATATAAGTATATATCGCCATATCGCCTTGTTCTGGCCAGGAGTACATTTTCATGCGATAAATAATATCAGACATCTGGTCAATGACTCGTTGCGATTTTTGAACTGATGCTGATGCAATTTCTGAAGGAAAATATGCAACAAAAAAAACAGAAAAAATTCTTTAAAACTCGTGAACCGAACGTCACGTGGATACTACGCACATAATTCCAGAGCGGAAGTCTATAAACTGCGATACGGAAGCTTAAAGCTAAAGATAAAGATTTATATCATCTGGCAGTTGCAAAATATCTCTAGCTCAGTTTCACCATCTCAGTTTGTTGAGAACAAAATTATACAATTAATATTTTTAAAATTCAAGTATGAGAGAATCGTTATTAATTCATTTTCAAGGGCTTATTGAAAATGTTTAAAATAGCTTAAATACATTAACCAGGTCTATGCTGGGGATAATATCGATTCTCTGCTCATCGATTTCTTCGATTTTTTTTAAAAAGAAAAACGTTTTAATCGGTTGCATCAAAGAAATCAAATTTGTTGAATATGTAAATAATCGATTTTATCGATGTTGAAAACGATTAATACATTAACTAGTTTTAGGCTATAAAGATTAAAACGATATTTGTATAGCCTGAAATTGAATTTGAATAATTATTATTAATTTGAAGAAAAAAAAACGTTGTATTTGTTTTTACTAAAACAATTAATTCAGATCAAGATCAAAAGTATCGATTATATGGATGTTGAAATCAATTAATACATTACCCAGGTCTAGGCTGAAATAATAGCGTTTCTCTACGCACTGAATTGATCGATATTTAAAAGAAAAAGATTTAATCGATTAAATCTAAGAAAACAAATTCTGAGCAATATCAAAAGTATCGAACTTATCGATTTTTTCCCCAGCTCAAGCCAGAACAAAATGTTTAATTTAAATTAAAAGAAACTGGTAGCTATTTTAAAAGAAATCCACGAAATCGTTGCAATAATTCGCTTTACTTCTCTAACTAAATAATTCCAGCTTAGTGACTATTTCGCGAAAGAAATACGAACCGAAAAACTCAATTTTTTTACTATGCAAATTAAGATTGCTTACTTTGTGTGTAAAAAGAGACAAGTTTAAGGGCCTGGAATTAGTAGGAAGCTGGCGAAGATGATGCTTAATTATAGGATTCGATTTGCGAGGTGCGGGAACTTATATATTTAGAGGGAAAGTCAAGAGCAAGGCACAGGTTAATGCGCTCCGATTTTTTACGCAAATCGGAGTCAACTTATAACGGAGCCAGCACCCAACATAAAAAAAAAAAACAAAAAACAGCAACCAGACATTATAAATTTAAAACGGCACTAAATCAGTCAAATCCAAAGTCAGTTACCGGGCGAGGGGAAGAACAAAAGAACTCTCTGGGGACAATCAATGACAAGCATCTTACAACCGCTGTTGTATTTGAGGAAAGTCGGGGCGTTGTCTTATCAGTGGAACCTGATAATATACATTATACATATGTATGTCTATATGCCTACATCATATTTGCATTTGTCATATGAGTAGAGGGGATGCAATTAAATGTATCTATTGCATCCGACGAGGTCTCGGCGATTCATTCATGAGAGCAGCTGGTTTCGTTTCGAATTATAATTGCTAATTTCCATTGTCAGAAAGGCGAGATTTTCTGGATTCTCCACTGCATTCCCCCCGTGCAGATATCTCTACCATTTCCAGAGTCAAACAAGAGACCTGGTATCGGGTAGTATCTGGTATCTGGTAGCTGGTATCTGTATTGCCAGAGTTCAGACAACTTTTAGATAAAGTTCAAAATATCTGAAGAGCCATGACAACCGCTGTATCTACTCAAAGATAAAGTTGGATGACAAGGACCTTAAAAATATGTATAATGTATGCACCTACCCACCACTCGTTCTCTCTGGAAACCTTTATTACAGTCACGAACTGCCTTTCTGCTTAGCTTTCATTCGTAACATGTAATTTAATTGTGCCAAGTGCTACCCTTTTGTTGTTAATCAAGGAACGTCTATAGCTTTAAACAAAAAGTTTAAATTAAAACCATAATTGTAAAGTGTTTGAAACAAATGCTGTTCTTATAAAGCAACCTGTTTTATGTGTATTTAATAAATAAACTGTTTTAGTAATTAACATGAACGTAAGCTGTTATTTTAATGTAATTGAAATCATCTTTCGGAATAATCATTTAACTGTCAGTTAAGGAGCACTAATTACAGGTTACAAAGATATAGTATATAGGAAAACACAAAAAGGAATTCACGTATTTAAAGTGGATCAATAATAAGTGGGTAATAAAAACCATATTACAATATGTATGCTATTTTTCTGTATATAAATATATAGTTGTCAGATTCAACCCCCCTTAAGTTATACCTATACAATGGATAGTATGGGTTTTCCTTCCCCATCCGAGGGTATTTCCGAAGTCCATTTGGAAAGCGAATTTCCCGATCTCCGCTGCGACCATGCGTTGATTATGCTATTGAGCAATTTTTCTGTCCGACGCTTTTCCAGTCGGACTTCAACATTTCACCGGCTTAGATCGCCACGAATTGGTTTCAGCCCGACCGAGCTGGCTTTAATATCCACTTGTGCTTTGTCTTGTCTTTTCGGTTTTTATTGTCCGTTTTTTTGTTGTTGTTTTTTTTTTTTGCCGGCAGTTTAAGACCAATGCCAGTGTTAATTGGTGACCAATGTGTAAATAATGTGATATTATTGAAACAAATAAACACAAATCACGTGCGCCGCCACAGCCCTTATCGCCCAAGTGAACTGATCTCGCCTCTCGTACTTGCACATTGATAAGCATATTAGTTTGGCCAGATCGAGTATACGCCATGTGATCTCGCCCTTATCTCTGTGCTCGGGTGTAAGATTTTTATGAGCTGGGGAAAAACAGAATCATAAAGCCACTGCTCGCAAAAATGTCTGAATAACAACAAAACTATAAATAAAATGCACATAAATTACAAACTAAACGAAGAAGAAAACAAATAAAAAAGAAACAAATAAATATACATGCATATATACATAAATAGTTGTACATAAATTAAATGTTTTAATGAATTTAAAAAAAAAGAAAAGAAACAAACAACTGCATGCCCAGTTAAAAAATTCGGTGAAAGATGTTTTGGTCGAGAACTTTTTTTAACTTTCTTTATATAGAAGTTGCACAATAATGCCAACAAAAAAAAATACTGTATTTAAACTTAATTTAAAAATGCAAATTGTATCAAGTAAAAAATATTAAACTGAATGAAAGGGACTGCTTTGAAAACTAAGAAAAATATATCTGTGGTAAACTTGTAATTATTATATAAAAAATATACAAAATATACCTGCTTTTATTATTCAACCTTTTTTTACTTGTCAGATAAATTTAATTAAATTTGACTACTGAAATATATTTGTCATGAAATTAACAATAAAAATGAGTTAATCCCGCTAAATATACATATATTAATAATTAATTACAGCGTCCAAAGCCAAATACTCTTACAACCTCAAAAGCTGAATACAAAAATCATTGAATAAATGTGCTAGCAACAGACAACACAAAAAAAAAAACAAGACAGTAATAAATTAAGCAATTGATATCAATAAAATCAAAATAGAGAGCGATCGTAAAGGAGAAAAGAGACATTTCTCGAAATGAGCGCCGTATACGACTTGTTGCTGAGCAACGCCTTTGATTCCAGGTACGAGTAGTATTCACTATATAGACCACAAAATACCAACACACACACAAGCCGCACACATGTATGTATGTATATAGATATCGGAATATGATACATCTGGCCCGGCAATTGAATGCTAACCAATGTTAATTGGACTCCAAACGAGAAATGCTTAGCAAATATTTGGTTTCCTCCGCCTTGCTCTGTGACGCAGTTGATATTGTTGGTACGGGGGGGCGACGGGACGGGACGGGACGGCATTAAACGTGAGCGGCGGTTATCAATGTTTATATTATAAACCTAATAAGATCTACGGAAAATATTTGCCAAACCTATCGAAAACAGCAATTAAACAAAAATATGTTGTCACACATTAACCTTAAGTCATCGTAGCGTACTTAACCTCCATATAAAACAGTTAACTGAAGGTTTAACCATAATAGATGCTGAAAACTATTTGGGACTGGTTTCTGCCCTCACTGTTAAGATAACACAGGGTATATACACTGCCTGCTACGAAAATTTTGCTGTCTACCGTGTCAATAATGAGAGCTAACCTTAACAGGGACCCGAACTCCCTGTCAAGTATTTATCAGCTCGAAATAATAGCTGCTTATTTTGGGCAGTTAACTTAAGAAGTAGATTAATGCCTTATATTCTTGTGTCAAAAGTGGTGGTTAACATAACTGTTAGTCTTTATCGTTCGGTTAAATGTGTCAATAATGAGAGCTAACCTTAACAGGGACCCGAACTCCCTGTCAAGTCTTTATCGGCTCGAAATAATAGCTGCTTATTTTAGATTGCTAACTTAAAAAGTAGATTAGTGCCTTATATTCTTCAGTTGAAAGTGGTGGTTAACATAACTGTTAGTCTTTCTCCTTCGGTTAAATGTGTCAATAATGATTGCTAACATTTAGAGGGACCTGGACTGCCTGTCAATAACAGCTGATTTCAGATACCCAACTTAAGAAGAAGATTAATGCCTTATATTCTTATGTTTAAGGTGTTGGTTAATCTTTCTCGTTCGGTTAAATTACAGAAAATAGGGTTTTCTGATATTTATCTTTTACGATAAGAACTTTGATAGTTAGGGTAGTAAGCGGCCCTTTAAAGTGCCTTTTTAAATCAATTAAACATTGTCGAAGCCTCTACTTAATGTTAAATCTCATAATGAGAAAACCAAATAAGAACTTGTTCAAAAAATAACAGAAACATTCCCGAATATATTTATATTACTTAAAGAAATTATAAATTAAATACTTATAACTATTAATTGAAGGTACCGCTAGTAAGCTAATGTTTAATTTTGAATTCTTATATAGCAAAATTACGAAATTAGTTCGGAGCTAATCTAATGCAGAGATAATGACCCATTGTCTGGTTGGATAGGAACCGCTTTGAGTCCCATGCCTATTCATTGAGGATTAACAATTGAGAGCCACCAATTACCCGATATTCCCATAGAATAAACATGAGTCTCAAGAGGGGCTAAATTACCTTCACACAGAGATAAAAAAAAAAAAAATTAAATTGATTTTACACTCTTTTCTGTTATATCTTAGCATTTTTTTGTCCCTAAACTTTGTAGGGTGCCTCGGCCAAAACCATAGAATATGCAAACTATATATTTTATTTTATAATATTGCTCGCTGTTTAACCCCGGACTTCTCGCTCTATTCCAGTATGGTGCTACAGAACCACAACACGGTGGTGGCCCGCTCCACTTTGACCCCGAACAGCAGCAGCCAGAACTTTGGCTCCCATTCGCTGGGCCTTCATGGCGGCGGTTCGCTGATGGGCGCCGGTTCAGGATCCGGTTCCTCACGCAGACCCATGAACGCTGGACCCAGCACCCAACGCCCGATCGTGGACCTACTGGTGGCCATGGTGGCCGTGCCCGTGCTAATTCTCTGCGCCCTGCAGCTGGAGAAGAATCTGCGCGACAATACCGCCGAGTCCCGCTGGCTGGTCTTTGCCCTGGGCATCGGGATGCTGCTGATCAGTGTGATCATCTGCGGCTATGTCACGCACCGCATGGGCGTCTGCATCTGGGCGGGACCCATTGATGAGGCGGGCAATCGTGCCACCAACGGAGCCATGCCACATGTGAGTAGAGTGACTCCTCTCGATCCCTATCCTTCCCCCCAAGCCGGATACTTATGTTATATCATCTTATATCATCTTACAGATCAACTCCCAGAACGATGTGCTGCGCATTGTGGACTCACTGCCGCCCAGCTACGACAGCGTGGTCAAGTACGAGCTGCCCCCGCCGGCCTACGACTGCCTGGTCATTGACTTGGACCAGTGCAAGGATCAGGAGCCGCCGCAGACATCGGCCAAGCCAGGTGCCGGTAGCTCCGTCTCCATGCCCGGAGCTACTCTGCACATCTAGGAGGAGGCGGGGAAAAAAAGAAGGGAAGATGGAGGAGGCGATGGAGGAGAGAGAATTAAGAGATTTTTCCCCAAAACTGGCAGCGCAACGGATTTCTGTACTTGATGACCCACTTAACAACACACGAAACACACAAAAAAAACAAAACAAAACAACAGAAATGCTTAACTACATGATTTCATTGTTTCCGGCAACTTTTTGAGATGCGAAACCCATTACTTAACACTTGTCTAAAATAAGGCATTAAAAATATGTTATTTTTATGCTTTCTATGCCAGGCAAGAGAATTTCCCTATACGAATTTCCATAGAAGAAATCATAACTCAATATATTTGCTTCCAGTTAATGGATTAAATTTCTTGACACAGTTCTTTTAATAATATTAATTGGTTATCAATAATATAGATATTTTATATTGTTTTTTTTTTAATTTGCTGTAATAGAACACCTTCCTTATCAGCCCTAAAAAGTTAAGGGGAAAATGCGTCTCAACCAAGCCTGGAACTTGCAAATCTCGAGAGGTTACTGCTCATAATATCGGCTACACACATATCTATGTATCTGTTAGGTTTGGCCAACTGCCAGCTTAGCTAAGCATTTTTGGCATTGTATTTACTTTGTTTTTAAGCAGCTAGTATTGTAACTCGTAGAGCCCCAAACATCCTTTGATCAATTAACTGATCGCCAACCTTTCTCTCGCATTGTACATACATACAGTAGTAGTTCTTCACACACACACAGCATCTAGTCCCAAGTTGTAAATAGACGAGAAAGAAAGAAAAAAAAAAAAAGAAATAAGAACTAAACCACATGATGCGCCTGTACACATTTACCATACAAAGATATATACATATATCTACTTACTGAATGCCACGGAAGGGCGGGAATCAAACTAAAACCACTACAGGGTAGCACTTAGTCTTAGTTCTGTATATAATTATAAATATATATATATGTATATCTATATCTGTATATTACAAATATCGTAATTTTAATAGCCATAACGATAGCGATGTCGATTGCCAGCAAATGTTAAAACAGAAAAAAACGTTAAATGTTGCTTTCCAGAAATAAAAAATTCCTATTAAGTTTATTGAAATCGAAGAAAGCGAGACTTTTAATTATTATATTGTTTATTTATTTATTTATGTATTGTGATTATGGATGGGCTTAGGGGAAAAAAGTGTTTTGAAAAGGTAAAATATCTCCATATTAGAGGTGGAGAAACATCGATTTTAATCGATTTAAAACCGATTTTCTCATATAAAAATATGGAAAACTTCGATTATTCTCCATCTCTGCTTCATATTGTAAGGGTTAAGATGCAATTTTCATTTCCCATTTATTTTTTATAATAACAATGAAAATAGACCATTCTGTTTTGGTTTTAAGTTTTTTTTCCACAAAAATAAATACAAATTATAAATAAATATAAATATAAATTGCAGGTTTGCCTCGTGATGAACAAGATTCCGAGAAAATGGGGTTAACAGAAAATACAAAATTAATAATATTAGCTTATTGATTTATCTTGTCGCTAAAGAAGGGTTGTTTCAACATTCTGTTAGACCAGAAATGGCAAAAGTTTGAATAATAAAATGCCATTATTTATGGTTAAATAATGGGACTTTTCATGGCTTTAAATTTCGATTCTTGCATTTAAAATAATTTTTCAGAATCTTTTAGCGACAAGATAATTTTATGATTAGCATGTAAAAGAAGGGCTACAAGTAATAGGGCTCATCGCTTTTTATAATTTATAATTTATTTAAAAACACAACTCCCCGAGATATTTGCATTAAAAGTTTCAAGTTTGTTTCTAAAATTGGCAGAGGGAGGCTGCTATAAAAAGCTATAACTTCGATTCCAACGGTCTGATTTTAATGAAATAAATCCCACTAACCTAAAACCATATAATAAAAGAAAATTTACAAATATACATACTGGTTTTTTATCCGGTACACTTGTACACTTATACTTAGACTCCAATATAAAACCTTGCCTACTTTTAGGCAGTATTTGCCATACAGCACTGCCCCCACAGTACTGCACACTAGTTCGTAGGTGGCGTTATAACGTTCCATGGGAGGCACCACTTCCCCCTTTAGTAAACATAGGCAATGGTTTTGTTGATTTCCGTTTGTGTATCATTTGTATTGTATCGTTTACCGCGGAATAGGGACAAAGGTTTCCTTGTAAAGAGCAGTACACTTTAACTGTTATTGTTCAGCTGACTGACAGATGGCGCTAGATACATAGGATAGGAATAGAAATAAATGGGATAGGATCGCACACGGCAACTATAGATATACCTGATATTGATAAAATTAAATACATTTGTTAAAGAACAATTTATTTTGCTTTCATCTGTCAAGCACCAGACACAGGGAAAAATTAAACAAAATTACTATAATACTCCAACTGTAACTGTTCAACCGACCGGTAGATGGCGCTAGGTACATATATGTAATATAGTAGACGGTTATGGGACAAGAAAGTGCCATCTAGCGGTCAGGTTTTGGAGGCAAGGCAAAGCAAAGCGAGTATTTATAAATTAACAGAGGCAAATGTACATTTTATCTTACTGTATTTTGTTCTTTTATAAATGATTAGATTGTTTATTTTTTTGTAATTTTAAGTTGTAATATTTCATATTACATATGGCACGCTATTGAGCTTAAGCTGTTTCTAAGTAAGCATGAAACAAAACTTTTTGCAGAACTTCCATTTATTTTAACGTTCCATAGTTTCTAAACAAAATAATGTAATTTGAGAGGCAATGTGTATTTAAATGTCTAATTCTTTACCAAAGAATAATGTTTCTACAATTTATTAGGCATATTAACGGGTCTTCTCATTCTTCTATTGGTTTCTTTTATTGATTTAAATATATTTTACTTCCTGTTTTTATACGCAAATAAATATGAACATAGATGGGAGTTAATGGTTTGATGAGTTATTTATTTATTTTAAGTACAGAAGTAGCAAGCTCCCTAATTTATATTGCAGTAATTTTCAACATAATCTGTAAATATAAAAGACCAAACCTTAATAGGATTGAACATAGGAAATATATTTGAAATTTAAAGTGTGAACAATTGTTTAACAATGTCATTGTGCTGGCTTCCTTA
>JAEIIU010044246.1:0-51480 GCA_018874675.1 Drosophila baimaii
GTCGGAGATGACTCCTGCACTGCGTTGCAAACATCATGGCAAATTTATAATACCCTCTGCAAGGGTATAATAAAGAAAGATCTCAAGAGGAGCTCTAAAAGGAAATTACTTTTAATAATGTAATTTATCATGGCTAAAAAGCAAAAGAAACTAATCAAAATCATGTAGAATGCAAGTTCCCATCCCACATAAACTTTGCCCCCCTTGAACTGCCACATTTAAGAACATTTTGGCCTATGAGTATTCTTCAGCTTAAGGAATTCGCTTTGTTTTTTCCGCAGGTAAAATATATTTGAGTTAATTGCCAGAAACCAGTAACCAGAAACCAAAAAACAATGCCCAGCACACGCATATGTGACTTTTGACTGACTTCTTAGTCAGCAAAAAAGTACCAAGACTGTCTGCATGTGGAGGAAAACCTTCGGAAAACCATTGCCCACAATTGTCGACAGAATTTTCCCAAGTCTAGGTAGCAAAATGCCTTTTGGCGGCATGCAAATTGACTTAATCTAGTATTTAGTTTTACAAAAACCGCAGTCGAAGCCAAAAAAAAGTTGAGAGAGACACAATTGTTTGCAGGCAGCAGGCCTGTTGAAGGTCTCTTGGGTTTGTTTTTGGTTTTTGGATTACTCTTGAAGCTCTCCTCTCTGGCCGTTTAATTAGAGTCTTTGGCACGCCCCTTGCCGCCGTTAATTGTGTGAAAATGCCCGAGCTGGACACTAAACTAGCCCCCATTAAGAGTGTATTAGTGGCTCTAATCATAGTAACTCTAGCTAAAAAGCCCCTCTCTGCGGTTTGACAATATATTTTAAATTAGTTTGTTGGCTGCCAGACAGACCGCAATTGGCACGTTCTCGTCTTGGTTCAAGGGTGCAGGCAATAGCCATAAATTACAGTTTGAATAACCGTCAATTGGCTCTTTGTTAAGGGTTAAGTTCCCTTGGAAGTTAACAGGATTTTCATATTTATATTGACATCTTTATCTTTATTCCAATTAATATTTTATCTTTACCAATGTCTTCCTTTCCTTATAGTTAACTTAACCTTAATTAATCTCCATGAACTTTATCTTTCCAATTAAATTAAACCAAATTCCCCATCAAAAGGTCAGTTTCACAAGGAGCCAGGGAATACGATTAATTTTGTGTCATAAATTCCGCTCCTTAGAAGCCACGTTGCTTTCGTTTCGAGGCCCAGAATGGTAGCCAACTCTGGGGCCAAAATGAGCTTGACCTTCAGTTGAATAAAGAGACAAAAAATAACCAAGTCCAGTTGTATCTTGGCTAGTACTTGTTACTAGCTTTTAGTCGCTGTAACTGCCTGGCTGTCATTGAAGTAGATCACTGAGAATTTCGCATGTGCCGAATTGCTAGGGCCGCATTGTGCTGCAATTGCAACTTGACCCGATTTTAACTTTGATTTAGACTTAGATTCTTTTTATTCGTCAGCGATTTATTTTCGGTTTCGGTTTCTGTTTCTTTTGGCAGAGAATTAAGTTGTTAGTTAAATTGGAGCAGGCCAATCATTTCTTGCAGAAATCAAGGAAATTAATGATTAACTTGGAATGATTAATCTCGCATAATTCTTGGGAGTTTTAAGAGGTAACACCAGGGTGTAGGAGAGCTGAGGGGCTGTAGGGGAAAGTAGTAACAGGGGAAAGGCAGCTTTATATTATTTATAATATATACGTAAATAATTATGGATTTGTTTTTGAGAATAGAATGCAAAATCCACATTATTTTTATAATAAGAACACAGATTAAGAGCTTAGTTTTGATTAAATTATTTGTTTGGATTGAAAACATTGAATCACACTTAATTTTATTGTTTTTATAGTCTTGATTCTCTAAGATAATTAACAAAAAACCCATACCTGGAGTGCCATCATTCCCCACCTGCTGTAAGAGACAATTATCGCAGATGACTTCATTGACAATGGCGCTGGGATTGGTAACAGATTTGAGAAATGTGTCGCTGATCTGCTGACAGACAAACAAGACCAACACAAGCCACTCATTCAGTGGAACCCGGCTGCGTTTGGCAATATCCCATGGATGCGATACGCTTCTCTCCACTCCGCTCCGACCTGATCCGATCCGATCCGATCCCATCCGTCCATGCTGCAACTCCTACTCCATTCACATGGCAGGGGCAACTCACCATACGCCGCAACGTCACATCTCTGGAGCAGCGTTCGCCACAGTGCCTGAGTGGCTGAGAAACAGAGAGACTGAGAAAAGCCAAGAGTCTCCTCTGCCGACTTCTCTGCCGGCTGCGGCTTTCGCACATTTCGCGCTTATTTAATGGAAAACCCGCTTTAGAATCGCCACAGTATTCCGGGCAGCTTGGCGGTGTTTGTATCTGGTGCCGTTGAAATACTCCAAGTAATATATAGGAAACCCTAAGACTTAACCCCGAAACTCCAGTGAAGTGTTTTCTAACGCCTACGAAATTACCCTTGTGTCTATTTCTAGCAAAAAAATATATATATTTCAAATATATTTCAAGCAAAGTTGAAGCTTACAAAAGAATATATATTCGCTTAAATAAAATGGCAAACTTCATGTGCTTCGTGATCCTTTCGTTGGCTCTGTGCGCCGGTGTTGCTGTGGCGCGGCCAGGATATGCTTTGGATTATTATGTGAGTTGCGAAGTGAAAAGGGAAATATAAACAATATAATAAAAAATAAGGAAGTACAAATAAATTAACGCTAAACTTGTGAAGGATATTTCAGGAGAAAATTCATTTTAAATCTGAATAGTGGGAGATTATTCGTTGTTTTTTCTTCTTGAAATAAATAAGTAAAAATAAAAAATGTAATACATAACTTTGAGCTTTAAGTTTTCTGCTTATTTTGTTGTGAAATTAGAATATAAATTTTCTCTGTATATATAATCATTATACATATTTTTTGGAGCTTGAAAAAAGGGTTATAAGTTATCAACGTTCAAGTAATGTTTAGTAGAATGAACTTACTTATAAAACATGATTATTACAATGATATCCTTTGAAATTGTTTTTCTTAGTTTTATATAAAGGGAATAAATTATTTTTCTTATTAAAATAATATATATTTCATTATATTTCTATACTTATTCCCTCATATACTTAAAGTTTACATAAATAGTAGCAATCTGCAAATTATTTTTGTTAGCCTGCTCCTTAATTAATTATTTCTTTGCGTCAGTTCATAAGTTTAAAACAAATATATAGCTTCTAAATAAATATTATCAAATTATTATTATTATTAATTTACAAATTTTGTATCAATTTCCCTTTCCTATACTTACATTCCCTCCTACAGGACCATCCCAAATATGCCTTCAACTATGGCGTGGCTGATCACACCACGGGCGATGTGAAGTCGCAGCACGAGACCCGCGATGGCGATGTGGTCAAGGGTAATAATAATCTATTAACTAACCTTAAGTCTTGAGTATTTTCATGGTCTCTTCCCTATAGGTCAATACTCTCTCGTGGAGCCCGATGGTTCCATTCGGACGGTGGACTACACGGCAGATCCCATTCATGGCTTCAATGCTGTGGTCACCAAGTCGGGACCCACTGTCCATGCCCAGGCGGTGGTGGCCAAGCCCATTGTGGCCCACAAGCCAGTGCTGGCCCACTACGAGCCACAGCTGGTGAAGCATGTGGCTCCTGTGGCCGCTCCCCTGGTGGTGGCTTCCCCGGCGCCCTATGGTAAGTGTTTTGGAGGGAGTTCTATATGCTTTAAGGCGGTTTCTTTGTTGGTACTAAGGGGTTTCCTAGCTTAGCGGCACTTACCTAGTTGGCACTCACCTGGACTTCACTTCACCTCCACTTCTCCGATCCCTGATTCCCACTGTTCGCTGTAACACACCCAGACATTTCCACGTGTGTTCTCTGCTTGCATTTCCAGGCATGAACACGTATCGCATGCTAAAGCTGTTCAGGCGGCATGCCAACTATCTGAACAATCAGTATCGCAAATTGCGCCCCGACGAAGACGACAATGCTAATGATGATGATGATGCTCTTGATTTGGACAGCTTCGGCGATTACTATACAGCCTACTGAGTCTGAGAATTGAGAATTGAGAATGTCTTACCATAAATCCATTGTAATCGCATCACTACTTAGCCTGGGTGGCAGTTGCACTGGCAATTTGAATTCAATAAATTGCAATTAGTCTCATGTTCGCCCCAGCCAGGCTGAATCATCATCGGGCTGAGTTTGTGGTGACTTGTAACTGGGTTACAATTATGTGTAACATCCCATGGTTGACTAAGCGACACGCCCCATCAGCAGGTTACCTCACTTTGCTCCGGATCTGATCCGAATCCAAAGGCGGAGATCTGGATTCTGGGTCTGGCTTCTGGCTTTGTTTGTTGGGTGCTCAGGTTTTTCTAGTCTCGGCTTGCACTTTCGGTTTTTGGTTTTCTGAATTTCCCACACAGATTATGTCAGGTGCATCATCTTTCCCAAAAAAAAACAAAACAACAAAAAAAACATGATACACACTGCCACACCGCAGCATAATTTTTCATGAAAATTGCCGTTTCTTCTTGGGCAATTTCCATTCTCCCCTTCAACTCTTAGGAGTGCGAGACTTCAGCTTTAATTTTCTCAATGTCGCAATGCTTTGTTGTTGTTGTTGTTGTTGTGGCAGCCTGGGAAATGCTGACACACACACACAGTATGTGAAAACTCATAATTGTTGTGGGTGCTGCGGTGCAATTTTAATTGAGAATTATCAGCAAGACGCACAGCGAAAGAAATCAGCGCCCCCAAAACAAAAGACTTAGGCAACGAACTTGGCTTGCTTTGCATCCAAAAAAAAAAAAAAACAAAACATAAAAAACGACGGCAAAGAAAAGCCAAGCACCTGTGACCAATTGACTGGCGAGTTCGTGCCTTAAAAATTATTTGCCAACGGAGAATTGCAAAGAAATTGCCCAGAAAATGTCTCGGTCAGCATTGAAATCGTTTTGTTTATTTATTTTTATTTTTTTTCGCTCGCTGAGCTACTTACCAACAAAAAGGCAAACAGTTAGCAGCTGTTACGGCCGTTTAGTTTTTTGTCGGTCATTATTACAACAGCGCCAGCGGTCAGCGAAATAAATTTAAGCCAAAGCCAGCAGCCCCCCACTAAAGTTTACATGTGTATATACATATATCTCTCTCTATAGTGGCCAAGCACTATGCCCCGGCGCCAGCTGCTCCCATCCACTACGACTACGACGATGGCTACTACAACCAGGGCCAGTACGAGTATATCCCGCAGTACGACGGACACTACGGCCATGACTACGGCCACGATGCGGGACACTATGGCCACTATGCGAGTCCCTATGCGGGTCACTACTGAGCGGGGGAGAGAGGCAGGAGCAGTATCATCGTAGTTTCTTAAGCAAATTTAGTTCGTACTCTGTCTCGGCCGATGCAGATTCAAAGGATTCTCAGCAGCAGTGGTGCGGTGGCTTGCGAAGGACAAGGATTCGAGATCCACGGATGCTCTTTGATCAACGAAACGAGGATAACACGTAAAAGGTTAAACTAACTTAAGTTATGTACAAAATTTTGTAAAATAAAAATTCGAAAAAATGTTTGAGTGGAAATACTAAAGGAGTTTTCTTTGATTTTGAATTTAATATAAGTTTTATTCTTTTAAATTATATGAATTGGAAAGCCAACAAGTAGTTTTTAAACTAATAGAGAAGGGCGATTTTCTCAGAACTTAAATTGTTTATTCTTTATCATGTTCTTTTTAATATGCAAAGTATTTAATACATATCTTTTCTTGCGTATTTTTTAGATTAATAACAAAAGAAAATATTAATAATAAAATGCTTATGAATAGGGGAAGCTTTCATGGAAAATTACTAAATTATTCATAGTTTTACCATTTAAATAAAAGAAAATATATATTTAAAAATCACTATAAATTATTTCACCTTAAATCTGTGCCTCTAAAAATTAAAAGAAATATCAGTAAAACTTCTTTATGAGCCCAGAGTTTTTAATCTTAACTTAATGTTAAAGTTAAGTTTTCTTTCCTTGCTTTTCTATTAACAATATCTTAACATTTTGAACAAATCCCCCTTTCCCCTTCATGACGCCAAAACCCATACAACTACTAAGCAGATGAACGATGATTAATTAAAATGCAGCCCGTAGACTCGGCTTACCATGTTGGCGTTACAATTTACACTTCAGTATCCATTAATTCAGTTGGAACTACACCCCTTTTCGGGGAAGCCTTAATCGATGTGTCTCATGGCCAATTGAATGCTCTGAAAAGCTCTGCATTTCATTAGCGCAAAAATATTGCCATTCAATATTCAAAGTTTGCCATTTCCGTTGGCGTTTTTTCATGAGTATTTACAGAGGAGAAACACAAAAAAACCCGATTTTCACGGTCCGCAAGTCTGTTACTGTTTACATAAGCTGGTTTTTTGTGTTCACTTTTCTTTTGTTTTTGGTTGTTTTCCCTAGTTTATTTTGGATGGCCCATTTCATAGACTTAATTGGCTCTCAAGACATTTCTTCCGGTGGCTTTGGCTGACCCGCCAAATGGTCAAAAGTGGTAACAGCTGAATATAGAAAAAAGCTTGTTATATTGATAAAAAAGTTTGTGATAAAAACTAAGCTTAACTCAGACAGAAAAGGTTTTGGAAGTGGCTAAGAGGGGCTTAGGAAAAACTCTTATTTTCTTGGCATACTTTGAGGTGTTTTTTAGGTTTCAAAAATTATAACAGCCTTTTGCTTGCTTGTTTATATTTTATATATTTTTTCCATTTAATTTTATTCAATTTGTTTAGCTTTTCCTTTGGCCACCACAACGTATACTTAATATTTCAGCGTAATATCACTCATATCGGGGCTTGTAATCTGGATTGTTGCTAATCTGAGTGCAACAAGACAACGTGGAATTAGCCAATCGTTTAATTTACAAATAAATTGAATTTGGATTTGATCTTAATAACGGTTAATGGTTCTGGCCAGAGTTGTAATTGCCATCAAGCTGTCAAGCGCCACGCAATGGATTAAGTTTCTGCGGTATTTGGTAATTTTTTGGGGTGTATTGGGTTTTTTCTTAGGTGGAATAAATTATTTTTTGACTTTAAGTGAGGTATATTTTTGTTGATTAGTTAAATATTTAATATTTCAATCTTGGTAGCTGTAGGAGTAATATTTTCTTTAATTTCGAGAGTGCGGACCGGGCAATATTACGTATACGTAACCTATATATTTTTAAGCTTGAGTATCTGTAAAATTTAAACTTTATAAAAGGATTTGCTTCGGAAGATATTAATATACATTCAAGCCAGGATAGTTTCTGACATTATAGGTGTTATAAGAAGATTTAATTATTAATCAAAGGCGTGTCAGAATCAAGTCAACCATATAGAACATTTACTGTATATTTTTGAATACGTTTTTTTTTTTTAATTTTTTTCTAGCAAACTTGAGGTCTTATTATCTTTATTTAATTTTAACTTAATTATTAGAGAAGAAAGTATTGTAATATTTTAAGCACCCCATTAAGCTTAAGGTTTTTCCTATATAATTCCCAGGTATTTTCCTAGTCGCTTCCCAATAGATTTTCAAGTATCTTTTTTTTCTCCTCTACCTCTGAGCAATTACACAACGGATGTGGATATCGCCGCTAACTAACTGGAAGCGTCTTCTTAGCGTCGCCGTCGCCGTCGTCGTATATTTTCTGGCCCAAGGTTACGGGCCAAGAACTGGTCGCTCTCGGGCAAACATTTCTCGCATCGAGTTGCTTTGCATAAAACGCAGATTAGCCGGCTCAGATCCGAGGAGAGCTGCTGACTTATGAGTTGCATTTGCCAATACTTACTATACACAAAGTATTAAAATAATTTGTTCCAGTGTGGATTGCATCAGCGATTGTGACTGTCCAGGCAGGCGGTGGGGCACTTGCACAATCCCCGAGTGCGGAATGATTTGGGCGCATTAGGATTGAATTAAAATTGCTGGGATTGTGCGGGCCCCAATGAAAGTGACAATTAGTTCACCAAAAACTGAGGCTGTTAAATAAAAATTGTTTGTTGTTTTTTATTTTCGTTGTATTTTGCGGCAGGCCGTCGCCTGCATTTCCTCGAGAGCGGTGTCTGGGTCTGAGTCGGAGTCGTAGTCTGAGTCTGAGCCCCGGAGCCGTCGTCTGAACCCAACCCGACCAGAGACGTCAAACCTCAATTATAGCAAACGCCAGCAGCAGCAGCAGCAGCAACCTGACTCCTATATACAACATATGGCCAAACTGTGTATATATATATACTATATGGGGTGTATATAGTGCGGCACAGGTTGCCAAAGTGGACACTTTAATGTGGCTGTCATGTTAAATGCCAAGCCAATAATTTAAGCCTCATTTTTATGTGGCCAAGAAATGCTTCAGCTGGGTGGCAAAACAGTTCAAAGGAAGTCCCAGCTGCAATAGGAAAAATTCTTGGATTAACAATCGAGGAAAATAAAGCAAGAAATTTCAATTTTAAGACCACAAAAAAATGCTTAAGCAAAAATATTACAAGTTAGAATATAAGCATTACTTTTTAAAGTACATAAATAACTGCAAAGACAAACAATGTAAACAATTCCACTTTAATATTTATAGACAAGAACTTAAGAGTGAAAACCATTTAAAATTAATAAAAATGTATTACCAAATATATGATAGATAATTATAATAAAATATAGGGAGACTTCCAGTTCCATTAAAAATATAATAATATTATAAAATTAAGCTAAACCCTATAAAAACCCAAGCACAATAAGGAAGAAGTTTTCTAAGGAGGCCAAATCCCTGAAAGATAGTAATAAACACTCGCCATAAACCCAGTTTTTGGCTTTAAATTAATTTTCTGTGGTCAGGCAAACGAATTGATAGATAGGCCAAAGTCCAATTGCCTGGCATTAGCAGTCCATTTAAAATAATCGACATTGATTACTTCCGTCTCGTGGCAAAACAAACTAAGATACTTATATTAATTGAGCCGGAGACCACGTGCCCAACTCCGGCATCGATCAGAGTGGGCCGCCACTCCATCGAAATCATTTCTGGCGACCGCAGGTAAATCTATTTTTCAAAACTCTCTTGATCTCTCTGTGTTTTTTTTGGTAAAGAAAAACCGCAAATATTAAAATGTGCAAAATGTGCGATGTATTTTCTGACAGAGGCTGCACACAAAAATTAAGTCATAAAAGTAAGCGAAACCGGCTAAGCTGAAAGCTCTTTGGCATCTATTATTGATGTTTGAGGCTGTTTAGTTTGCTGTTTAGTTGCTGCCGCGGATGGTTACCAAATTTAGCATTCAGGCATTACAAAATCCTCGGAAAACTACATTTTTTGTTGTTGTTTGTTGTTGGCCGATTCTATTGATGTGGCTGAGAGACTTGGCCATAAAGATGCAAAGCCACACGACCCTTTCAAAGTGATTGTTGTCGCGAGATGAGGCAGCCAGGCAGGCACGTTTTTGTGTTTGTCTTTGTTGTTGTTTTTTTTTTTTGTTTTTCGAAAAATAATATTGCAAAATGAATTATAAACATGTGTGTGAGGCAGTGTTTGTGTCATTGACTCATGGAACAGAGAATCAGAACATTTAATACGCAAGAGATGTGGAGCTGCTGGTACTTATTATTTAAATGAATTGTAAAATGCAAGTAAACTTGATTTTTTTAGAGAGGAAATGCTTTATAGAGATCTGTCTTGGCTTGTAATTATATAAAATTAGGCTTTACTGAGTGAAATAAAAATGTTTAACTTAACTTATGTAATCATTAACCAACTATCTTATTATTATTTATATTAACGAATTGAGCGGGACTTTAGCTTCTTAATTTGGTAGTATTATGCATGTTTATTTAGTATAATAACTCGAGTTATCTTGCAATGATACATAATTATGTTTATATAACTTATAAATGTGTTTATTTATGTTATGTTTATTTAGTACAATAAAAATGACTTTTTAAACCAACTAGAGTTATATTACAATAAAATATAATTAAGTTTATGTACTTATTAAAGTGATAGTACAAGTTGAAAGCCTTTAAAGTCTAACAATATAATTTTCTATAACAAATTAATAATTAAATTACTCTATATACAAGTTTACATATCCAGCCCATTAAGCTAGAAATTATCTGCTATAATCAATAAATAAGGTATACATTTAATGAATTCCCTAGTTCCTATTCTATAACCCATCCACCCCTCCTACCCTGTAACTACACTCGTCGTATAAAATCCATTTCGTATCTGATATAGCCCCGCTCTACCCTCTAATTACAGCTCCATTTGATGCGTCACTTTTACTATCTGTGCTGAAAAATCTAAGCTTGCTCGTAAACTTACTTGAAAAGCAGGCAAAGCTGCAAACAAAAAAAAAAAACAAAACAAAAATACAGAATAAAGGCGAACATCGTTTGTCGATTTTTTTGTTTTTTTTTTTGAGGCAAGGAAAGGGGCTTTGGTTATTACTGCAGTTGATTTTGCGAATTTTGCAAGGCTGCCAATGCAGTTTTGTTGCCTGTTTTGTTTTTTGCTTTGTGTTTTTTTGGTTTTTGGCTTTGGTTTTTGTGTGATGTTTGAAACTAATTTGCGGTTACTCGCGATTGCTGCCTCGTTTTTTACGCTGTGCCCCCAGTTCGGAGTCCACAAAGTGCGGCATCATGCCCTTTTGTGTTATTGAATCCGATTCAGGGAACGGAGCAGCTCCACTGCTCGCCATTAAGGTTGCTCACTGCGCTGGCTGGCAGAGTGCAAAAAGTTAATTAAATCATACGAGTGCGAGTTCGAGTCGAAGCCGGGGAAGAATTGCACAAACGCCTGGCGTCGCTGCGGAGAATGATCTAATAATTTTTCGGCGGCCCAGATATAGATTTTGCTTCACTTACTATGCACACACGGAGGGGCAACACCACGATTTTCGTGCAATGCAAAATTGAGAAAAAAAAGCGTCAAAAGGGAGATATTACATACTATTAGAGAGGCTTTTGTAAGATATATTACATTAACATAATTATATGGCAAAGTGTTGGTTTATAGTAAAATGTATTCTATTCCATAAATCTCTATAATCATGTACAAATAAATAAATAAATAAATGTTATATAAATGTAGAGCAAAGGGTTTGTAAGTAAAATATATCCTATATATTAGACAAAAGCCTTGACTGACAGCTTTGGCTAACACTCATCCCCCAGTGGCTTAGTTCTCTACAATTATATATATACAATCTTTAAATAAATATGTATAATTCTTCCTATAAATATAATGATATGATTAATATATTGTAATATCAAAATGAAACTTAGGAGATATTATGAAGTAAATGTTTGTGTTTTATGTATGTGCCTAAAATTATAAGTAATATAAGAATAAAAACTCTCATCTATAGTATTTAAGTTTAATAAAACTAAGCAGAAAAGAAAGGCAGAAATGATAGAATTATTTTATTATTTAATGTGTTTTTTATTGTATTTATTAAATTCATTTTACTAACTTTATTTTTAAAAGAACTAATATTTTCACTTACAAGTATTTTCTTCACCCTGTTGATAATTTTATTAAACAAACTCAAGGCTGACTATACATCTAATAATTGTTGTGTTTAACACTCATATTTATTTATTTATTTTCTCATGAATCGGTTACTAAGCAAGCTTAGCTTGCAGCCCCCTTCTTTTTGGCTTAATTAAAAATTTGAAGTCACAAATGTATTTATTTATAATGTGACCGCCGAGGAGCATATATAATTATGTCTTGCCACGATTTTCGTGTCTTGCATCTCAGAGAATCTCCTCCTCCATGGGGTTGACAATCTAAAAACCCAGACAGATCTCATCTGCCCCGTCGTAAATAAACCCAAGAGCACTCCAAACAAACACTTCAGAGCAAGCGTGGCAGCCAAGCCAAGTGGTTCAGTTTTCAAGTGTTTGCCATTGATATTACAGAGCCCACACAGAGCAGCCTGGCAGCCTAGCAACTTGCAACCCAGCAGCAGGCAACTTGCAACTTGCAACACAAAAGTAAGTGGCTGTGGAAGGAAGTCGGTCGTCGGTGGCTTATGGGAAACCTCCTTAATTTCGGGACTTTCATTTTGTATGATGAAAAATCTTATTAAAACAAGCCCAAAAATCTGTTGTCGGCGATTACTCGGGGATTTTCAATTTGCATAAAAAGCAAAGTTCAATAACATAAATTGCCAGGCATCAATATCGCTTTTCAGATTCCGCTTCACGTTTTTAGGGGCCCAAAGGAGACTTTCATATATCCAAGCACACACAACTGATTTTCCATGAACTTCACTTTGCCAGCTGTCCAGATTTTCTCAGTTTTTTTTTTGTTGGCCAACTTTTTGGCCTTTTTCCGCAATTGTCACATGCAATTGTCATTGTCATTGCTTTTCGGCCTTTCGGCTTCTCTGTTTCTGTCTTCGATTATTCCGCCGTGTGGCTCCCGGCTCTGTCTTGAGATTTATATTTGCCCGCTGCCCATTTGGAGCACATTATGTAAATTCGCTGCATTTAAAACGGGTTCGCAAAATAAAAAGAGCGGGAAAGAGTGGCGGTAAAGGGGGGAAAAAACAAAAAGGCGCTTTAATTTTTGTCGGTTTGCCGCTGCTCGGCACTCGCAACATTTCTGCGATTCGTATCGCATTTGAGTGCTTTTCGTGGCAGTCCTAGCCATGCATTTTAATTGGGAAGTGCAGCACAGTAACATGGCCAGGAAAGGCCATAAAAGGCCTTGTGTTTGTTTTTGTTTTTGTTTTGTTTTTTCTTGGGCACAGGAGCGGGAACAGTGCGGCCTTGAATGCGGTCGGTCTTCTTCTTCGGGTTCGGTACCCATGACATGACATTATGCAATCATCTGGTAGAAGGGGAAGTGAGCGAACCAGGTCGCTGGATATGGTCAAAGTGGAGAATCGGCCTGAAATTGCGGAAGATGGAGTGGAAGGCTTACGATTATGACTGCAAAACGTGGCCAGTGGTTGCCTTTAATGTGTGTCTCCTAAAAAAGAATCATGTGACAGGGGAGATAGAGCAAAGATCATAAAAAAATATAAGACCAGGGAACTTGAAAACGTAAACTATTAGAGCTTCTGATGATGGTCTATGATGTCTCGTTAAAATAAACTTAAGATTCTTACTATTAATAATTTATGAATGCTTAAAAAAGTTTAAAAGGGAATTTTAAAGTCATAATAATATTTTTAAAGGAAAATCTACACAAGTAAATGCATTCTTTATAATTTATAATAATAGTGATAAGTTTTAATTATAACAAGCGCGAGAAATCATATTATTATATACTAAAATATTAAGGAAGCTTTGTAAATGTTTAAAGAAGTTCTACAAGACATGAAAGCTTTTTTTAAATAAAAACGAGGACAAAATTATATTATTTAAATACTTTAATAGAAAATCTGCACAAGTTCAATGCAATTTTAGCAATTTATAATAAGAATGTTAGGTTTATTTTATTTAAAACAATCGGGAGATTATTATTGTTATACAAAAAAATATTCAGGAAGCTGTACAAATGTTTCAAGAAGTTCAACAAGAAATTTAAAGTTTTTTTTTGATGATAACAAGCCCATAATAATATTATTTAAATACTGTAAAGGAAAATCTACACAAGTTAAGTGCATTTGTACAAAACTATTCAGTATTTGCTTACCAAAATGTATCTCCAATTCGAATTTTTAGCTTGTAACTTCCCAAAAAAAACTCCTATAAACTATATAACTATAGTTAGTATACCAAAGTCTATTTTCTCCCCATTTCCTTGTATTAATGTCACTGATTAAGTTGAGTTTTTTTTTAAATAATACTTTTCAGCCTGTCGCTATGCGCAGAGAAAGATATATTTGACAGTTTGGAATGTGTTTTATTTCCACTCAGAGCTTAGCTTTCAATTGTTTGGGAGGAGGGCCTGGGCTCCTTTCTAACTTTGACACATTTCATTTGGCTTTCTCCCACTGGCCTCCCCCCTTTTCTTACAGGTGGTGTTGTCCCTCCCCTCGGATTTCATTTCATCTTTTTTTTTTGCTCCCCCCGTTGGCAATTAAATGAAGTTCGCAGTGACTTCCCCCATTTACCAACGACATTGGCGAGTGCGCTGCAGCCTCCGGCGATCGCCATGGAGATAGATAGCCGCAAATACTCGTAGCATTGACTAAGGTTATAGAGCTGGACACGACGCCGCGGCGTCGATTATGTATATATTCCGATGCGAATGCGAGTGCGGATAGTGTATATATCGGCAAGTAGCCCCGCTTCGAATCTCGAGTGCCGGTCGCAGCGATTGAGCAATGCCACGAGTGTGTGTACACCACAAAAATAAAGTTATTAATGTGCTTTGATGGATGGTTTTGGAGATCTAGTTTTTAATATATTATTTTGGACGTAAAAACTATTTTCTAAGATTTATGGTTTCAAAATTTAACTTACAACAAGATAGTTTTAAACTTACAGAGATTTATTTTGATTTTAAGTAAGCGGAAACTTCTTAATTCCTTCTAAAAAATATGAACTTTGCATTAGAAATATTCTAAGAAATGGCTCATATTTATATATAAATTTCTGTTTCATTTTTTTAATATTTGCTCCATTTTCAAATCAAATAAATTCACCTGAACCTCATCTCTGATAATATTTCTTCCTGTGTGTGTGTGTGCGACAAGCACCCGCATATCTAAAGTTGCAGCTGGGGATGCGGAGCTGAAGAGCTCTGCGGATGAGGGGCCAGTAGTTAGAGGCTGGGAGCTGGGGTTCGAGGCACACACTCGGCGGTGGCGGTGGCGGTGGCAGTTCATTATGTAAACAAAGCAAGGAAAACAAGAAATCTGGCCACAAATCAATAGAAAAAGTAAGTGTTTTTATTTTTTTGTCGTAAGCATCAACATCTCGGCATCTCGGCTTCCGACCAACTAACTGACTGACTGACAGACCGACTGACTGACCGAATGTTGGCCCCCAGACTCCCAGCTCCAGCTCCAGCTCCAGCTTCGAGTACGAGTTCGATCCAGTTATGAATAAACATTTGCCGCATGTTTGTCTGGCCTAATGGAGCGCGTGCTTTTTAGCCGTAAGAGAAATGAAAATGGAAATGCTTTGTCGCTTGCCATTTAGCCATTTGGCCATTTGATTTTCATTTTATTTCATTGCAATTAGCAAGTCAAAAGGAAAACAAGTTATCCTGCGATGACCAGCTTTTCTCGTTTTTCCCTCAGTGCATTTGGCATTTTGCAGTCGTTGAAGAGAGAGGGGGCGGGAGAGAGAGATGGGCCGAAAACGTGCCCTGACCCGCCGCCGATTATCCGTTCGATTCTGTGAATTATGGGAGTCAGGTCCTCCTCGGCTCCGACCCTGCAATTAACGACAGTTTGGACGGGCGTCGTTTTGGGGATTCGTGCCTTCAAGGGGGATCCAGCCCAGCTAGCTCCGGCTGGCTTGGCCAGATTCATCTTGTTAGCTTCGATTGCGCAATCCCAGGGGGCGTATGCGTGATGCAGCCCATGGCCAATCGAAAGTTGGGAGTCTCTGGCTCTAATTAGACAATATCTTTATTACTGGCGGAGAATTTGAGACTACACGGAAAGTAAAACTATAATAAAATAAGGAATTTATGTAATATAGAATGAGAATTGATTTATTTTAGGTTTTAAACCAACTTCTATATCTAGTTTTAAATGGATAATAATTTTGTATAACTTAAACCATAATTTATAGGGCTCTTAATGATGAAAATATGATCTTTTAAAATAGTTCCCTGCCTCTAAATACTCATCGTTTCTATCTACTATTTTTTGCGGTAACGCTGGCCATTCGGAACCTTTCACAAAGCGTTGCCGGGTCGCAATTACAGCTGTAACTAATCAAAAGGGCATTGATTTTTATAACCTGGCGACGAGCATCCATCCATCCAGAGTGGGAAGACCTCTCGATGGCTTGGCGGCGTCACCTGCTGTTCAAATCTTTGCATTTCCCGCAAAACGTGCCTCGTAAAGGCAACAAAAAACAAAAAAAAATAAAAATAAAAACAGGGGAGAGAGAAAAAAAAAAGACGCTAACCATCATGATGCAAGAGAAAGAAAGTGGCCACTCGGGGCCTCATAAACGGCAATCTCCGCAGAGCCCAGCCCATGGATCATGGCTGCAGGGATTGGCAGGAAAGGGATTTCGGCACCAGGTGCCGCCTGGGTCAGGCCAATCCGCTCTAGCATCGAGTCACGTTAGGGCAGGGGCACGTTAGCCAGCGGCCAAAGCCAAGAACAGTGGGTTAATGATATATTTTTATAAGAAATTTTTAAATAATTAATTACCTAGAGGGGGGAGGGTGTCAGTGAAATGTTTCTAATTTATTGTATTATTTTTAAGACATTTTTTGTTATGATTACCTAATCACAGTGGAGAGGGTTCCTTAAATGATAATTTATGATTATATAGGGTGGGATTACGTACTATATGGACTGCCCTTACTAAAAACTTAATTTTTGGGGCCTTAATTTAATTAAGTGTGATCTAATTTATACTTTAAAATCTATAACAATACCGATCCCTGCTTACCACTGTGCCACAGCCGTCAGCAGTCAAAGATCCCGACGGAGATCACGCCTGGCCATCCATAATGTGCATATTGCAGTCGCTTAGATTTTTCAGGGGTTGCGGGGCCTTTGTTTCGCTTTTTTTTTATCGCCTGCTCGCTTTTTGACACTAAATTGCCCCGACTGCGACTGCGACTGCGATGGCGATGGCGACTTGGCATGGCTTGGCCCCTAACGAAGTGTGAAAGATGCTGGTCTTTGATTCGATTTGATTGCCCAACATTGGCATGCACCATGGCACCAGTCCACACCAGCTCCCAGCTCCCAGCTCCAGCTTGAGCTTCAGCTTCAGCTCTGTCTTTGGCTGCTGCTGTGCCCCGTGAAGATGTAGTTAACAACGTGACTATGTAATCAGCATCAGCGGCGCAGGCTAGGAAGTGCAGCAGCAGCAGCAGCTTTCAAGTCAACTGCCGAACGTAACTGCAAAGTGCAAATGATTTTCACCCCTGGCCACTCCTCCTCGGGGTCCAATCTCTGGTCCAGCTCCCACTCTTCTCAATCTTTTCGTTATGTTTCTAATCAAATTAATTTCGGCAGCAGTCCCTGCCCACGTGTCCGGTCAGCATCATGGCATATGGTTTGGTCTGCTTCGGTTACGTTTTGCTTGGACTAACACAGATTGCGCATACGCAGCGTGGCACAGCCGGTCATATTGAGTTTTACAACGATTACGGGAGCAATCACGACGAGAAGCGGGTGAGTCTGTGATCTTATTACCACGTACATAGGGTTATTTTCTTGGTTTTTTCGTTACAAAGCAATGTTTATATTAAATACTTTGGATTGCCACAACAATTTCTGATGAAAATTACATTTTAATTTAATTTATTTAATTTCCTGAAGCTAAAATGCACATCATATATTAATTTTAGGGCTTATTTATTTGATTTTCACTTAAAATTCTTGCTTTTTATTATTATGTTTACCAAAAATATGACCAGTTGTAAGGAAAGGTACTAATTGATATGACAAATATTATTCTTCCTGCTAAAAATACCTTTGACATGACACAAATAATTTGATTTAATGACTTAACATTAAGGAAATACTATAAAATTTATTATTAATATATTTCTTATTAATACTTATTTTCTATATTATATTTTTAAATTAATCTTACAACTTATATCCCACGGAATTCCCCTACTCCTCCCCTTACAGCTCCACTACTCACATCAGTATCACATCTCCGATCCGGCCAGTCAGGTGCACATCCTCCACCGAGAGCAGCGGCATGGCGACCACGTCTCTGGCTCCTACTCCCACCTAGAGCCCGATGGCCACATCCGCAGCGTGCACTACGAGGTGCGAGGACCCGGCCGGGGCTTCAAGGCTGTCGTAGAGCAGCGAACCAGGAACAGCAGAGTGCACCAGGCGTTGGAATTCCGGAGCAGGCCGCCGCTCCGGGCTCTGGCCCTCGCTGAGCCAGTGGCATTTGTGATTTAAGGCGGGCTGGCCATCCGTCTGGAAACCGGTAGAGCGCCTCCTCCGTCGCCTCCTTGCCGTGCAACACAAAACAAAGATCGAGCGAATTATTTGTCTCGCTTAACGCAGCCATAAATTGCGCAAAATGTTTAATTGTCTTTCAATGCTCTTGCCGGATTTCTAATTTGAAATTTAAATTGATTTCGGGCGAGAAGGGGTTCGCGCCCATAAAATGTAAACGTAAAATTTAATAAAACCTAAAATGTGCATATTTTCGCGGTAATAAACAACAAAGCGGAATGAATGAATGAATAAAATTATTGCTTCCTAACTAGATGTTGATTGTTATCGTTTTTGAGGGAATTGAAATTAATGGGCTTCGCTAGCGATCCTTTCGTAATATGTATCTGTTAGGCTGAGCTACGGTTTAGTGTCACCCAACAAATTGCCCTTAATTTAAGTCTTCAAATTAAATATGAGTTTGCAGCTTAATTATAATTAATGTGCCGAAACCAGTTGACAGTCTGACGACTCCCAAAGCTCACACACACACACTTTTTGAGGTGCAGAAAGAAGAATGATTGTTGGTATTTCTTTTGTGCTAATTATATTGTTTCCTTTTTTTGCCGCCGCCGCTGACGTCTCGTGGTCAGGGTCCGCGTCTGCGTCTGTGCTTGCCGCTCTGTGATCAGCAATGCAGCAGCAATCAGCAAACGGCTTAAATGATGGCCCAGAAGCCGCCGTGCCGTTCAACGACACCGCTAATTGCCGGGGCTAATTGCTGTATGTTTTCGTTCGGTTTTTTTGAGTGCCTGCGGCTATAAAAAGTCGCTCAATCGCTCAAGAAAGTGGCAATCAGTGTGTTGGGTCCGTTATTCCGTTTGACAGCTCACCTTGTGAGGCTTGCCCTTTTGCCTGACCCCGTTGGCCTCCACCCCTCGCAGGCAATTAAAAGACAATTTAGGCAACATCTCTCTCTCTCCCTGCCATACTCTCTCTATTGCTTCGTTTTTTTTCTGCGAGTTACTTCATCTCCATATGTTAAGTTCAAGTTCGTTGCCTAAGTCTTTCGTTTCAAGCGGAAGTTGTTACTTAAGTTTAATTAGGGGGTTTATGTAGTTTTTGGTGACATTTATTTTTAGTTCTTTTCACTAAATTTTTGTTAGTTTTTTCTTTGACTCTTAGTTCGTTTTTTTTATTTAACTCTTAGTTAGATTTTCCTTAACTCTTAGATAGTTTTTTCTTTAACTCTTAGTTTGATTGTTCATTGACTCTTCGTTCTTTTTTTTTAAGACCCTTAGGTTAGCTTATTCTTTTTCTTTTAGTTTTTTTATTCTTTAATTCTAGTTCGTTCTTTCTTTAACTCTTAGTTAATTTTTTCATTAATTCTTTGTAAGTTAGTTTGTTGTTTAGTCTTATATCCAAAAAAAAGAGGCTCCTAAGATCAATTTGTATGCAGTTTTACAAACCTTGGTATTAATTTTTATTTATTTAATTTATTTAGATAAATTATCTAAATTGTTGCTTAACTTTAACCAAAAGAAGGAAGCACCTGACCTCTTAGTATGTATCTCAGCCTCTCGCTTCCTTTTCTAACTTTCATTTAAACATATTTAAGCTTCAGTTTGGCCGAACTTCCTTTAAATATTTAAATGTTACTCTTGATCATCACATCCCTTGATCATCACAAACTTCCCCTCCTTGTACTCACGTTAATTACTGATTTGTTTCCATTAACTTTTATTACTGAACTTCCACCACACGGTGCCCATGCAAAGTCTTGTCTTTAATTTCGATTAGGTTTTATTATGGTATGTTTAATTTTATTAATAGTTATTTACAACATGTTGTGGGCAAGTCTTAAAGTTAATTTCGCATTAATGTTTTCTTGTCTGGCGCTCGCCCAACTCCGTTCAACTCGACAACGAGTTTTGCTCCTGCTGCAGCATCTTCTGCCGCATCTGCAGCCTCTCCTGCTCCAGGTGCAGCTGCTGGAGCCGCTTCTGCTTGCCGAGCTTCTTCAGATGGGCGCTCTTCTCGTGCGCCAGCTTGTAATTGGCAATTGTTGTGGGCTGCTGTTGTGTGGCAGATGTTGTTGTGGCCACCGTTGTTGTGGATGCTGCGGAGGTGCTGCTCTCGGCTGACAGTGCTGGTGCTGGCGTTGTCGTGGTCGATGTTGAAGTCGAGGTGCTGGAAGTGGTGCTTGTCGTCGTGGAGGAACTGAGAGCCTGAGACTGCGAGCGAGCCTGCTCGTCGTCGAGCTGCTTCTCGAGCTCCGCCTGCCACTCCAAGGCCTTCTCCTCCAGCGGCAACTGCTGCAACTGCAACGAGATGATGCATGCGATTATGACATGGACATGGACGTGGATGTGGCTGTGGATGTGGCTGTGAGTGTGGATGTGGATATGCTTGTGGCGTGGATATGCTGGTGGCGTGGATGTGAATGGGGCAAGATGATTGCGAAAGGGAGAGTGAGCGAGCGGACGGGATGCTTGAGTGCGTGAGTGGGCGTTGGTGTGTCTGATCTCGGGCTGAAAGGCATTTACAACAGTGGAGTTGGCACAGTGTCAAAAGCAGGGGGATTCGTGTGAGGAGTCAGGGGCTGGCTTTAATCTCTTGTACAAATTTATATACGTATATATAGTTCTAAATGCATATCAGGTATATCAGGTGTCTGGGAAGGGACTTCAGTAGCGCAGATAGCGCCTGCGACCCTCGTATTGCCTTACATAGTTCCAGGGATACGCCGCGTACTTCGCCTTCTCGTAGGCCTTGTACTTCTTGGTCTTCGCGTTGTACTTGCCCTGCAGCTTGTCGGGCACGATGGCCGTGTACTTGGTGCCCACTCCGGGCACATACTGGGCAGCCAGGCCCGGCACAGAGGTCACTCCGCCGCTGTACGCACTGGTGGCCAGCTGGCCGTAGTTGTTGCCCTGCCTGGGCGGCAGGTTGTTGTAGTTGGGCGGGGCATAGGGTCCGGCGGGTATGGCCCAGTATCTGGGGCGGGATGGCGGCGGCAAGACGTAGCTGGTGGTGGGGCAAGTAAATCAGAAAAAATAAATATATACATAAGTTATATAAGGTAACAACACCCTAGGGCTAGTTATTCAGGTTAAACCCGTTTGCACTTACACATAGGGATTGGGGTTGGGCACATCGTCGCTGAGATCCTCCCAGACGGGCGCCGGTTCCCGGTATGGCTTGCGCGGCGGCTGCGGTGTGGTGCGCGGCGGTGGCGGCGATATCGGTCCTGTGTTGGTGCCCCAGTCCACGCGGATGGCCTCCGCCTGGAGACCGAGTCCAGCGACTGTGGCGACTAGCAGCAGGCAAGGAGTGAGCTGGAAAACGAGTTGGATGCGGTGAGTTGGGTATCCTTGAGAGCATTGTTGTGTGTTATTGCTAATTGCTACATGGCTAGGCTGCTGATATTAATTATAGCTGTTGTGATTTGGCTTAGAGATCATGGGAATCGCTTCAGATTTTTTGTAATTTTCTTTCAACTATTTTGTATTAGTTTTTTAGTTACTTTCCTTTCAGTTAGCATAGCTGCTTAGTTCAAAATAACTGCCCTAGATTATTGTCAACTTGTGGCTTGGATTTTTCCCTTTCTTTTGTAATTATTTTATTTATTCTTAACCTCTTACTATTTCTATAAATGTTATTAGTTTGCCACTTATGCTGGTATTAAATTCGTTGCCCAAGTCTTTCGATTCTTTCTTTCGACTCTAATAGTTTTTGGTATTTCCTTTGTTATAAAATGATTATAAAATGTTAGGATATTATGGTGATTGGTGTGGATTTTGTACTGTTCTTTGTAATTATATTGTTTATTTTGAGATTTTTACTCTTTCTATAATTATAATTTATTGAAACGTTCTCTAAATTTCGCGTAACTTTACTATAATACATTTTTCTTAAATTTGTTCTTAATTTATCCCAAACTTTTTCTACTTTATATGCTAGTATCTAGTTTGTTGCCTAAGTCTTTCGATTGTTACTTGCAGACTTCTTTGTATTTTCTTTTGAACATTATTATGGTACCTTTTGCGTGGATTTTTATATTGTTCTTCGTAATTCTATTGGTTATTCTTGGCCTTTTTACTCTTTCTTTAATTGTATCTTAATTAATTTCTTAAAGAGTTCTCTGAATTTCGCTTCAATTTTACTACTACACCCCTTCATAAACTTTTTTGTACTTTGCTGGTAATTTTATTCATTATTCTTAGGTTTTACTTCTTTCTTTAATTAGAATTCTTTGAAGAGTTCTCTGAACTTCGCTTGAATTGTTTTAATACCACCCCTTGCTTTACTTAATTCTGTAAATCTAATTCTCAATTACTCATTGTTTCCCTAATTCCTAATTAATTCCTAAAATTCTTTCATTGCTTCTGTTTTTTCAATGGTTCAAGTTCGTTGCCCAAGACTTCCTTTAATTAATATTCCTTTTTCATGTATAGTAATCCATAATATTACCCCTTTAACTTATTATTAGTTATCCCCATTAAAAGTTCATTGTCCGAGTATATTTTTTTCTCACACACATCCTCGGCAGAAGGTGCTTTGCATTGTCGTGTTTTGCAAATTGCTACACGAGTGATATCAATTAGATGAGGCCGCCCCCAATTCGCGATTCCAGATCGAGAGATTAAGCGATACGATATATTTGCCGGCCATAAAAGCCGCTTTGCCTTATCAAAGCAGCCCCGATGTCGATGCGATTTAGAGGATCAATTAAAGTCGCTTTATTTAGTCGCATGGCAAATTGGCAGACGGCAGACCAAATCAATTCCGAGGCACAAACAAACACTTCGGACTTGAACTCAATCTCGGCGAGTGTGTGTGTGTTTGTATAACATGAATGTAATAACAATAATTACCACCTGCCCCTCTCCTGGCATCTGCCATTAAGAAAACAATGTCAAGTGTTAAATTGTTGCAGCTGCTTGTGTTTTTTGTGTTCACTGGCGAGCGGCGAGCGACGAGGGGCACAAAAAAGTGCTCAAATATTCAAAGAAATTATTTACTTTATTGTTCGCTTATTGCCTTGCACTTTGCTCGGATGTTTGGCCTATGAATCGCAATTGTATATAAATATTTATGACACTGTTTGTTGGGTTAATTGAATTACTTGCTCGCATAATAGATTTATTGTTGATTAATTACATTCAGTTCAAGTTTTTTTTTTAGCCGTCGCCTGACACTTTGTATCGCGTTGATATTCTCCCTCAAATCGATTACAAAGCAGAATGTGGCATTATTTATTATTATTATTATTATTATTATAGGTTCGAGTGTGCGAGTGTTGTTTGCTTAACTAATGAGCCTCGAGGAAGTGTGCGCGCTGAAAGCAGCCGTCTTAAGAGAAACCGCCTCACAAAACGCACCCAAAACCAACAAAAGACACGCCAGCAATATGGGGCTAAACCTTTGCGGCTAAATACGGTCATTAGTTACCTCACATAGCATGGATTTATGGCCCGGCCTGGGGAGGATAGGCATCTGGCCACAAATTTGTCAGCGCCCAAAAATGGCATCGATAACAGTGATGTATGGATGCCATCTGGTTCGGGGTTCATATTTACTTTTATTGGCCAATACGAACCGGGATTCTGTGGCTTACAAATTGGAGTTTTTTTCTCAATCGATTAAGTTGAAATAGTACTTAGAAAATGGTGTAGATCTGTTGGTTTTATTTTACTTATTTATTGCCCATGTGAAGGTATATATTTTGCTTTGGGAACTTATTGGATTATTATTAGATTAAATCAGATTATTGTTTACTTTAACGACTATGTGAATATATATTTTATTTTTATTTAAATTAAAAGCTTAAAATAAACTTGTAATATCTGCCTGACTGAATAATTAAACCATGAAAACCCTGCCATAATTAATTATTTCCTAACCAGTATTTTGTTTGAAGTACTCTTAATGATTATTAGATGCATTTTAAATTTAAATTTATTTCTAAACTATTTTATGTAACGTTTTTAAAGTGACATAAACATATTTACCTTAAGAAAAAGTTAATTTCTTAAGCGAAAAAACCCCTTTTTATTTGTACAAAAAAGTGGCTACTTGACATCTATTTTCTGAACGCGTTGAGGCTCCTCCATTTTTTATGACAACCCCCCAAAAAAAAAACCATAGATTGAGGAGAGTGGAAAAAAAATACTATTTACTGTGCACTGTGCATTTGGTTCGTAAAAGTTGGCCTTGATTTCTGCGTGTTTTTATGATTGCACAAAAGCATTGACAGAGACTCAGCCGATCGATGTGAGTCGAGGCATTATTGCTGCAACCGGCGACGGCGTCGAGCTATATGCATTGCGCATAGCAAATAAATGCTTGTCAATGCAAAATTGTCAATCAATTAGCCAAATCGGGGGATAGTCGGTCCCGCTGACAGCATAACTGCCGCCTCTTCGGGGCAAGTGTTGTACATAATTGCTGGTATTAGTCGCCGCACGATCCCACAATGGGGTTACGTCGAAAGCCTCAATTTATGGGCCAACAGCAAGCTCAAAATGTAATCATTGAGAGAAACTAAACGTGTAATCTCTTTGATTATAAATATTTAAAATAATGTTAAGGAAATGTTGACACTTTGGGTATATAATATTTCATTGAAAACTCAAATCTGTATAATTATTTCTAACGATTTTAGGGGAGGTTTAATGGCTTAATAAAATACCACATTAGTCAGACTTTTACCTTAGCTTTGGCTTTATTTATAAGTGAAAAGAAATGGTAGCTTTAGTAAGCACCTTAATTATAATTTAATGTGATAAAAATGCATTTTATATTAAGAGAAATTAGTAAATTAAGTACTATAGTTTTTACGATAAAAGTAGATTTTATATAAACTGAAATAGGTACATTAAGTAGTGTCTATGGTGATTTATTATTTCTTAGGCTTCAAAGATGCGGGACCTAAAGATTTATAAATAATAAAAATAAAACAAAGGCCAAGATCTAACAAATCACCCTTGAAAAATATAAAAAGCTAACTTTTCTTTAAGTTTTCTATGTAATTGGGGTAAAGTTAAATTGAAATATTGTAGCAGACGCCTTTATTAATTTATCTCGACACCCTAAACGTTCAATCTTCATATTTCTTTCTGTGTGTATTCCATTAGACTTATCTATCAATACACATAATTATCCAAAAGACAGAAATCAAAGCAGCGTGGACAGCAGCCCCGTATCGCTTAACGTGTTTTGCTCTGTTTTGTGTTTTTTTCGAAAAACCTTTTAATGGCTTCCAGCTCCAGTTTGACAAGACCTGTTATTAGGCAGCATGAGATGCCATAAACTCGAATTTGTGTAACAATGGGTCGCCCTGCTGGCAGTGTCACTTCCGACAAATAAAGTGGACGCGACCCTGAACTTGAAGAGAACAACCCATAGACCGAAAACCTCAGAAGGCGACCACGCGAATTGAGTTTTTTGGCCATACATATATTTTTTTTTAGGTTTCTCTCGTTTTATTCTCACAAATTGCGACTTAATGGGGCCCAGAATTGCGCAGCCAGTTGAATGAACCCCGCGGAATGGGGGGACTCTCCTCTGGGCTGTGCGGCTTTAATGTACGAGTACTTGGGGTGCACTTGAAGAAAAGTTTAGGTCATCTAAGGGAATGTTTAATAAGGGAAATAATAATTGCAGTAATTGCATTACTAAACAAAGATATAAGAAAACATAGGAAAAAAGGAAAAGGAAAAGTTAGCCCTCTAAACCAAAAAATTCTTCATAATTTCCTAATTTCTTCCTCAAAAATGTACACTTTTTTCTTTTATTAAAAGTAAAACATCTCAAAGAAGTACAAAATGTATTCAGGAATATTTTTTGAATGTTAATTACCATTTAAATAATATTGTTTAATGTACAAATTATTTATAATTTAATAAATGGGAATTTTCCTAGCAAATAGCAGAAATTATAGTCTTCAAAGGCATGTAAAAGGCAGTTAAGTCCAACGAATTTGTTCCTTTATTATAAATATCTCAAATAAGTAGGAAATGCTTGAATTAATATATCGTAGATAATTAATAGCACTTAAACTATATGGTTTTATTTGAAAAGTATAAAGTTATGCAATAAATGGAAATTTAACCAGAAAATAACCCAAAATAGGGACTTCAAAGGCATTTAAACAGCTGTTTCACTCAAGGAATATCTATATTTATTTTTAATTTCAAAGGGGACATACATTATCCTATACAAATTTAATCCCATAACATTTTACAAGCGTGTTATCCCCTAGAAATATATACTATTTTATTTTCTGTGCACATTTCGGGCACTCCTTCCGATCCAATCCGTAACCGATCTCGATCGCGATCTGGTAATGAGCAGCGCTCCGCCCGCGGGTGTTCTGCTCACTAATTAAAAACAATCAATAACGACTAAGTAAACGCCGCACACCACACGCTCGCATTACACCGCATTATCATTATCTTTGATTAACGCAGTTTAGACCGAAAATAATCATTTATTATCAAGCGGCTGGGCGGTTGGGCTGCAGTTATGCTTCGTGTTCCAATCCCCCCCAAAAAAATTAAATTAAGTGCTTAGACAAAATATTTTTGCGAAATAACGGCAACGGTTTTGGGTCAAGCTTAGATTTAATTTAATGTTGCCAAAAAAACAAAAATATAGTATAGTATAGTATGTATGTATGTATGCAAGAGAAGCCAGGCCAGCTGACTTGGCATTATGGTTAGCAGCTGGATAGATCTGGCGGAGATCTGCAGACCGGTCGCCCGGTCTCTTGCCCGGTCTCCTATAGTTATTGTAAATCTCTTTTATTGCACAACATTATCGCAAGGGGCAGAAACTATAATACAAGAAGAAAAAAAACACGAAAAGCAACGATCGAAATTTAACGCTTGCATTTGGCGCGTTCAAATTGTAATTCGATAATAAGTATGCCATAATCATTTTATAAACGCCCTAATTGAAATAATTTATATTGGCTTATGGGGGCGAAATGTGCAAGTAGGTATTGCAGGGTCTTGCACTCTAATTATGAATATATATGTATATGGTGGGGCTTACATTTCTCTCTATTTTTCCCGCTTGGCTCGTTATGAGACTCCCCCCTTTTGTGAGTTGCATTTTTTTGCAATGCGGGTGGATAATGATGAATGGATAATACCCGGTGCCTTTGAAATCGTGTCATGAGTGTGCGGGCGATGAAAGTAAGTCAATGGTTTGGACTTACCAACAATTAACAATTTTTTAGGGTCACAAGAGAGAGAGAGAGAGATGTGAAAAGGCCCCAGATCATTCATCAATCAAAGTAAGACAGGGTGAAAGGTGGGACATTTTGACCAGGTAATGATTGTGGACTCTACTCCAGTTAAAGCATTATTAATAATTCCCTGAATCAATAATTCAATAATTATTAAAGCTTGAAAAGGTCATGAGATCAGGGATTATCGGATCAACATGAAATATTAACTCCGAATCAAACATCAATAGAGATCTCGATGATATATTATCATCAAGAGATGAATCTCAGTGAAGATAAATGGGAAAACAAGACGAATATCATAAACAGAAATCCACTGGAAATGATTAAAAATCTATTTTACTTCCGTTTTCCTTGGTTATCTTTGGCCCTATAATTAAATCATGCATTTTTAATGAACTTGCTCGTCTCATTAATAGGTTCCCACACTTGGCAGTTTTTCTTAAAGGTTTTGTAGTTATTTTCCAAGAATTATAGTTCATAAATTATCAACAAATTATACTTTTAAATTGTTCAATGTACATAAAACGAAGGTAAACCTACTAAGCTTTGACTGAATAATTACAACAGGTAATTGAATCGAAAAAAGGTGTTTAAAAAGGTGTTAGATATAGGAAAACTACTCGATATTATATATAGAATATTTAATTTAAAGAAAACTATAATTAAAACAAGGCTAAGAAGGTGCTAATAACAACGAAATTAGTGACAATGATCATCATATTGTTATATCGAAAAAAGGCATAATTAAATGGATGCTAAAAATGTGTCAAAAACAAAGAAAGTAGTAACAATTATACATCGATGATTTAATAAACTAAAACTATAATAAAATCGATGTTAAAAAGGTGTTAAAAATAAAGATACTAATGACAATGATCCACAGATTATTATATATTTATAAACTATAAATAAATCGACTTTAAAAATGTGTCAACAACAATTTATGACAAATATAACATACATGAACTATTTTTAAATCGATGCAAAAAATGTGTTAAACATAAGGAAAGTAATGACAATGATACATAGATAATTTATTAAACAAAATCTGTAAATAAATCAAGTCTTAAAAGGTGTTACAAATAATTTAACTAATGACAATGATCCCGTATATTGTTATATAGAATAAAACTATAATTAAATCGATGCTAAAAATGTGTTAAAAATACAGAAACCAATGACAATAATCCCGTAGATTGTTCTATAGAAAAAAACTATTAATAAATCGTTGCTAAATAGTGCTAAAAATAAAGAAACTAATCACAATGATTAACTATATTTAAATCGTGCATCTCCTACTCTTCATGGAGGATTTTCCAGGCCCAAACATCACTTAGTCACCGTAAGTAACATCCGCTTCAAACACTCCATGCATGTGAAGCCAACAAGCTGGAAATGCCAGAATGCAGATATCTTAATGATATAGTAATAGTGCCACATCAATTGGCCATAGGTGGGTGTTATCTGCCCCGCGTTAACGCGAAAATATCATCCATAAATCTGGTCGCCTGCCCGACTGCCTGTCTGCCTGAAAGTGATCATTAAATTTACATCTTAATGGCTTCTGGGCCAGAACAAGGCGAGAAGACATCCGGCAGATCACTGAACTGGGTCCAACTACCAGCGACCTTCGGCGCCAAGTCCAAGCCACCAAGTTGAGAATCATAAATAAAGGGTTTAAGAATGGATATGGAAATGGACGAGTGGAATGACTTCATCTGCTCCGAAGCGTGTCACGTAATTAGCTTACAGCGCGCACACACACTCATTTGCATATAAAGCTGGCCTAGCCTCCGCCGCCGCGGCCGATTCAGGTTCGGACTGAGACACTGAGACACTGAGATTCAGTGTCAAGTCGAGTTCTCGTTTTTCCAGGCCCGGCCAGATATCCATCTTCATCATCCGAGGAGGAGGAGGAGGTTCAAGGCCTGGCAAATTGTCGCTCATTCGCTTGTTCGCAACGCTCAATGCAACGGCCAGCCATCCATCAATTGCGGCAACCAACCTTGATGAATCGCAGAACAAACACAACACCTCCCCCTGTATATATCCCCCTTTACGGGCCCACCCGCATTAAGGGGCTAGCGTTAAATTTGAACATGGCTCTTTGACGCCAAATCATTATTTCGCCGAGTTTCGTTTTGCGAGTACTTTTTGGCCGCGCTCGTTTGTCACAGAAACGCGCAAACTTGTTTCCATTTTGATGTTTTCCAACAGCTTAAGCATTTGTTCGAGTTATTTCGCCTGTCGCTTGTCGGCGTCCCGCCATTTGACGCGGTTTTCACGGCATTGCTACACAGTGTGGCGCAGATAAAGCCGGAGCTCCGAAAATAATGTTCAATTCAAGCAGCTTCCTCATCAGTCAGAAGCGAATGCACTGCGGAAAAATAATAGTATCTCTCTATCTAAGATAAATAATTTACTATGAGCCAGCACTTGCAAAAAATGCTACAACAACTCATCAACATTATGTTTAAAGTTAAAGCAAAACACTTTTTGTCTTTGTAGTATTCAAAAAATATAACTGCCTTCTCTTATAAAAAATATATTATTTTATTTATTATTTTTAATATTTAGTTGTTTGTTTTCATGAAAAGTTTTCAACAATTTTAACTCAAGGCTTACTTTGGCATATATAATCATAACATATATTATTAAACCCAACAAAAACACCTCTTAAAGAGGTAAGATAAAAGTGACGATTGCCTTTTAAACTCCAAAAACTGCTGATATCCATTTTTAGAATAAATATAGATACTTTTATTATAAAAAATAAATTTAAAATGATTTATTAATTAGCTTTAATTACCAGGAATACATTTTCCAGCTCATGGTGCTCCTCGTCACCAAGTGGTACCTTTTTTATGAGTGATATATTATTATAAATAAGGATATTTCCAGTACTATATGATCCATAGGTATTAAATGATAAGCTCAGAGCCTGACAGAAAAAAACACAATTTAAGTCAAAACAAAAACATATTTGATAGTATTAAAATTAAGAGCTATATTATATAAACAAAATCAGAATCTTATTTGTTATTTTTTTAGTAATATTGTTTTAATTATAAAAGTATAATATTGTTTTAAGTTTTCATAGAAACATATTAACCATTTAATCATTAAGCAGAAGTAACTCTCATATACCAGAGATACAAAATAAATATCTTTGCTTTAGCAAGTAACGACATGGTTGGGCACCAAATAGTAAACTTGGAGCCTGATAGCAAAACCCAACCTTTAAGTCAAGACAAAAGTCAATTTATCTAAGTAGAAAGTTGTATAAGAGATGCGGAAGTTTAATGATAATTTAAATTCATTTAAAAAGCAGGACATACTTTTAAATTTATTTAGATATCTTTGCAGCATCAGGAAGCTAAAATTATATATTATATACTTCCTCTCGTGTGCACTGTGCACCCAATATTGCGATATAACCTTGTGCTGGGTGATCGGCACAGCAGCCTCTGTGATCGCTGGTGGAAGATGTGTCTTGAGTTATGATACTTGATTGGCAGCGATTTGTCTTGGTTTCTGGTGAAGGTGCCTGCCTGGCTGCCTGGCTGACGCATTATCGATTGGTTTCTGAGGCTATATCCCAAGTGTTTCGCGCGTTTTGCAATTTAGAATGTCTAGTATCGCTTTACCCTGACAAAGTAAAGGGGATTTTATGCGAGTGTTCACCGAGAATTTGGACACATTTTTGGTTGGATGACATGGCGGTTCCAACGCGCTCTCTCTCTCCCCCTTCTAATATCGAGTTTCCCATGCCCAGCAAAGCAAATACCATAAACATAAGCATCTTTTTGGTGAAATCTCTAGCGTTTTGCATACTTTTCCCAGCCCCGCCAATTGTTAGGCAAATAGTTGGCTAGAAAAGCCGTATGATTATGCAGCTTGATTAATTGCCACAATGTTCCCAGGCCGAGAGAGAAGTTCAGCCCCAAGTCAAGTCCATATCCATAACAAAAGAATAATAAACAATATTCGAGGTATTCGCCGATATAATCGATTGCCAAAAAAAAGCAGAAATAAAAATGATTTGCGAATCAAATAACGAAATGTATAAGCAAACCAGACGTGGGAGTCAATCATCGGCCAGGCAAATCCAATCCACAAAAAATCCAATATATATAATCAGAAAATATTAATAAATAAGTAGACATCATGTTGATTTCAATTACGCTGGCAAAATGCCGCCTAATAATGCGCATTTTGAACCTGCTCAAGGGGGTTAATGAAATTTCGAATCTCTTCTTGTTCATATTATTATTATTCTTTTTTTTTTCTTTATTTCCATACACTTTGAATGGAGTTATTATTTGCGGAGATCTCCAGCTGTGGCCCTGGTGTCCGTAGGTGGATTCCATTTCCATTGTGAGCGTCGGAATCGTTCCCAGAGCCAGCGCAAACTTGACCTTTTTCAGTATGGATGCTGCTGCCAGCTCTCGGACTCCGGCTTACAGAGCAACATGCAAGGGGCGGAGTCCGCTTTCGGCTTTTAATTAACACAAAAAATTGGCAAATTAAATACTTGGCTCGCGAGCGCAAACACGATAAATGACTCGAGAAGCACTTACAGAAGCCACAAGCAGCATCTTGAGGGTTGCGTTGCGCAATTTGTTAGAGATATTGCACTGAACATGAACATATACTGCTACTGAACTATATTTGTAGGAACTTAAAGTGGAGGTTAATGATATTTTAGGCTATTTATTTAAGTCTAGAAAAATGTATAACTATTTTTTGTTATAAAAAGAATGTTGAAGTTCACTCAACTCTTAGGCAGAGATCTCTCCAAGCCCCCTTTTGGCCAATCATTCATTCTGGACATTCCGCAGCGGCTGCCAAAATTCTCGAGGCCAGATCCAGATCTCCCCCATAAATATGTCCTAGGGAATGCCTCCGGGCTTGTGCCATTTTCTGTCAGTTCGACATTTGGCCAACAGTTGGCAGTTGGCTTCGGCCGCCCTGATTGACTCAATCGCGATAGCAGAGGCTCATTGAATTTCTGGCATTTTGGGCGGCACAGTTTCGCAAAGAAAAAACACAACAAAAATCGGGGGAAAAATATACAACGAAAACCAAAAAAAAACCTTCGAGACGTAATAACTTGCATTTTGAGTAGGGCACTTAATGCGTTTGCCCCGACTAATCATAAATCTCAACGCAGCGGCTAATCAGCGGTTAGCCAGCGACCGAAAAGTTAATGCCTGTCAGCCGCGGCAGTTAAGTGTCTTGAACTTTTTGGCAGGAATGTTGTGAAAATGTTGGGGGAGAGGGGGGGAAAAATAAATAAATCGAAGCGGAGCGAATCAAATCAATGCGGGCCCAAGACAATGGGCCATAGCCCATAGACCATAGTCGAGACAATGGCCAAATGGCTTTTGTATCAGGAGGTCAATGTGCTACCGTTAGCGCTCGAGATTGGAAAATGATTTCGGAGTTGCATTTGATTGTTTTGTAAACAAACCGACAAACGGTCGTTAATTTGTATAATTCAGGGCTTTGTTGTTCGGTTTTCTGCATAAAGTCGACATTAAGCTAAAGGTTTGGGTTTCCTCTATGCTAACTATATCGTAAGTTTGTTAATATTTCTGAATCACAATGCCCGATGACAAATTGCACGCCTTATGGCACTGTTGAAATATATTGATAACATATAAATATTAATTAAAGTTGGTGCAACACTTATAAGGAAGTCGAGTCTGAAATTAACAAAATACGAATTAAGCAAATTGCATATTAATATGATTATGCGCGGCGAACGACGAAAACACATTTATAAATATAATCGAACACGTTAATTACCCAAATGATGTTGCACAAATATATTTTGACAATTAAGCTGAAGCTGAAGCTGAGAGGCTGATTTCACCGCGACCGATCGCTTCCGGTGAGACATCATCATCGTTGTCGGCTACGTATAACGAAAGACTCGGAACACAAACTTGCCACAGAACAATGCGTACGAATTTCAGAACTTCAGAATTTAATTCACATGAGCAATTGTGGGTCATTGCCTTTGTCAATTGCTTAAAATACGAACTCAACTTGGTTGCAGAGATTTTGTGTGTTGTGTGGCTTGCCCTTGATTTGTTGATTGTTGGGAAGCCGCCGCGTATCACATTACATTGTTTGTTAAATATTTAAAAAGTTTATGAAAGAAATGGTGACATTAATTTTCTTAGAGGTTTCCAAACCTTGCTTGTTTTGTTTGTGATATATATCAGATTTCTCCAGTTTTTGTTGTGTAACATTTGACAAGTTTAAGGAGCTCCATGAAATCGCATAAATTTGGATTTCATTTTGTATACAGAATGAGTTTTTATGAGCTCAATGAATTAGCATAAATTTAGAATGATTTTGTAAGAAACCGAAGCAGCTTAAGGTATTATTTTGTAAGGAATTCATGAATTAAAATTCTTTTTAATGCTAAAGATATTCTAAGCTGTATTTATAAAGTCGTAGTAAAATATTTAGCATGCTTTTGTTGATCATAAAATGTGCAAAAGTTCTTATTAGGGTTTTAAAATATTTCTTTAAGCAACATTGAGATCTTTACCTCTTCAACAACCCTCATTAATCTCTGATTAAATTTTTAACATGTTTACCAAGCCCAAAGAAATGTTTTCTTAACCAATTTAAATTCTACAAACATTCTTTGCAGTAAGAGGAATGCAAACCTTTTCAAGATCGTTCCTGAATATCTAGATTAATTAATAAAATCCCACGACTCTATTGTGCAAGTCAACATTTAGCCACTGTTCGAAATTACTGAATACTATTTTTAGAGATTTAAGTCCCTTTAACAATCCCCAGGGCATTCCTTGGGCTTAATTTTTCCCACCATATAAGGCAAGGTCCAATGACACCAATGCCTCTGATGCGAAATTTATGCAGTTCCCTCTGGAGTGTGTGACAATTTCGTTTTTTGAGCGTGTTTAAATATTTATTTTCAAAAATTATGTGAGAGCAAACACGCACATTCGAGAAATGCATAAATACTTGCATTGATTACCCCAAAAACAAAATCACACACACGCGCCAGGCCACACGTGTTTGAACTCAATTATTAAAAATCAATTATGAAATCAATAACAATATTATTAATAAAAGCAAGCCGATGTACTTACCATTTTGTGATTTGATCTGAGCAAATGAAACTCGAAGCTTCCAAGTCGATTAACTGGAAAAATATTAGTTGAAAAGTTACTTTTTATAGATTGTTTTTTGTTATATATATTGATTGGCGTTTGCACTTGGCGTTGGCACAGAAAGTTGTTTGTTGTGGATGTCCTACAGATTTTGTTATTAATTTATTTTAGCAACTGTGCTCGACGGAGTCGATCTGGTCAGCCTCAATCCAAAACCCACTTCTACAGCTGCCATTGCAATTTTATTTTGTGTTTTTTCTTTACTTTTGATCTGATGCCTTGATGCCTGGTAATTGTAGACGACTCTGGCATATCGAATGACGCGACGTGTGGGACAATATCAAATCAGATTTAAGGTAAATATCAAATGGAACGGGCCAGCGCTGGTTATGCAATCCCATTACTTAGTTGGACCCTACGGTGGTAGTGAATGGTTACATTTCGGCGGCGGTGATTGTAACACGGTGATGACGATGACGCCGTCAGTTTGGCGTCTCAATTGCCAGTGTCCATGGCAGCGTTTCGATCGAGATCGAGATCGAGATTCGTTCCACACATGCACCTGGGGCCGCCTGATAAGGGAGGTGGAGTCGGACAGTGGTGACTTCCTAACTCGACAAAATAGAGGAGCAATAAAGCCGATTGGGACTTTAATTTAAGAGTTAAAGGAACTGCCTTGACTTGAATTTAATTATTTGAAAGAATTGTAGCTCCCTATTCGGCGTCCGTTTCCATGGAAGCCCCACTGTTTGCTTTTTGGGGGCGTCTGACCAAAGCCACGATCTCTCGCGCATGCGTAAACATTGAAACCAATTTAAATGACCATTTTCTTAGACAACAAAAATCTAAGGCTGGGGTAATTTTCAATTGGAGCTCTCGATCTTTGCGGCCGCGCCACAGAGTGTCGCAAAGTGGAGCCAAATGCGAGCCACATGCCACGCATTTTAAGTGCCGGCAAAGACCAGGCTATTTGCCATCGTAAATATCTAGCCAAAGGTTCGACAGTCAGACCAAAAAAAAAACCGAAAAAAAAAATAAAATAAATAAACGCCGGCCCATGTCACGGCTAAGCAACCGCAGTTATGGGCGGAACGTGACTATGTTTGGGTCGCGAACTGGGGAAGCAGGGGCACGAGTCCGAGCTGGAGGTCAGCAGAATCTCTCGCAGTAAGGTAACCTCACAGAACCATGTTTCCTGGGCGTAATTATCTTTTATGGAGCCGACAAACTAGTTGAAGATGAGCGCTCAACGCCCGATTACGTCTCTGACAAATTCGAAAACAATTTGCGCAAATTAACAAGGTTTTATAATCACAGGCACACAGCCATTGGGTGTTGCCGCAAGTGCCCACAATTATCTGCACTGCGCTGGGAAAAAAACATTTCCGGCACATTAAACTGAAAAAACAGTACAGATAAAAGGCAAAAACTAAATGGAAGCCGAGAAAAAAAGGCAACAAATATATTTTTAGAGTAATATGCGCTGGGCATAAAGGCATTTTGAAAACTCATTTGCAAGCTGTTGCATTTAAAGAGGCAATAAGCAAAACAATTTGCTTTTTAGTTTGGGTTTCCCCTTCCTTTTTTTTTTGGCAGAAAGAGAGCGAGAAAAGTCAGGGGCGAGCTTTAATTTATGGCCGTTGAGGGAAAACAGATTTTTCTGAATATTTCTATATGTTTTTTTTTTACTATTTTGACAAATGTTCGCTCGGTGCGTGCAAAACGGCCGAAACGCCTTCGATTTTATTTATCTTTTGCGGTGGAATTGATTTATTTATTTGCATAAATTTAACACGCCTGCGACAGCAGCTGTGCAGCCTGCGCCTGCGCCTGCAGGCTATAAATTGTCTGCATTGCAGCACGCAAGTTCGTTGCCCAAGTCTTTTGTTTCGCTTGCGCATTTTTACGCTCCTTTATGTATTCTTTTTTCGTGTTTATTTTTTTTGTTTTTATGTGTTTCTTGCACTTTACGAGAACTTCACAGCGGCGAGCGATTAGCACTGTTGCGTGGCTTTTTTTTCTGTTTTTTGGTTATTTTTGCATCATCAATGGACAACGACACGGCGCACATACTTGGCTTGGGCGTTTGCTGGGAGTGGAGGATATATGTGTGTATATATATGGATATGTGGTATATAGGATATATAGCTGCTGCTGCTGCTGCTGCGGTACCGGAGTTAGCGCCAAAGCGTGACAAAACACATTGAAGACACGGGCCACACTGAAAGCAGCGAATGTGGTAGCATCAGCACAAAGTCTCCGTCTCCCGTTTGGTGGGCCTCCGCTGGTCATCAGCTGGTTTGCGAATCCGATCCGAACCGAACCCCAGAGCCGAGAGCCCGCCGAACTCCAACCCGCTCCGGCAGTGGCTCTGTCTCTGGCTTCGGCTTCGCTGGCTTTGTTTTTGTTTCTGTGTTTTTTGTGTTTTATTTTTGTTTTAAACATTTTTCATATGTGGGGCCTTGTCGGGCAACATGTTGCTAGGGCCGTTTCCGGCATGCAATTCTGCAACACATGTTGCCAAGAACGGGGCCTGGGATGTTGATAACGAAGCACACAAATCGAAAATAAATTAAATAAATACTTTGCTGTGATTTATGAGCTATTTGACAATGTTATTGTAAAGGTTTAATACGCTGTGTAAAACGGCAGTTATTGCCAGCTTCCTTTTTTGCAATTCAGACTGGTTCCTATGAATTAATTCCACGGAATAGCTCAGTTTTCAAGATCATAAATCATTCAATTAAAAAATATTTACCAAAGAGTTATTAAAATAAATAAAATATGTAAAACAAAAATTAGATAATTAAATATAGATTATATTTTGCATCATTTCAGACAAGTTTAAGTTTATAAACATATTTTTTCCACTTTATAAAATCGTTATTTAACTTAGAAATATATTATAAGAATACTTACACACTTTATAGAGAGTTCCTGTTCTTTAGATATATTTATTTCTCCAAAATAACATCAAACCCAGCTTGATAATACCAATATTGACTCCCATTTCATGCCAGCGAGTGGAGTAAATATTTGTTTCATGATTAATGAATTAGCCATTAGCCAATGGGTACATTCAATTTAGTAATATTTCATAAATTAGGTAATGCTAATTCCAACAGCGACGCCGCCAGATGTGGCCGATAAACATGCAAGGCTAATGTTTTCATTATTGTTTGTTTGTTGGAATAATTCAATTATATAAATGTATTCCCCTGACTGAGTTAGTATATATGTATATTCATAATAATTTGAAATTAATTTATTTTAATAGGCATTAATATAATTATCATTATTTTTACACAGGCACTTATGAGTGTTGTGAGGCATTTATTGGGTTTTGGTAAAAATAAAACAGGCACCAAAACGTATTTGTTTTCTACAGTAAATGTAAATATATTTACCAAATTTATTTAGTTACAAAAATAAATATTTTTCTGAGGTTCATTGCCTTCCTAAGCTTCCCTCAACATGGGCATCCCTGAACCCTTTCAGTGAATCATTAGGTTATACCTATTCTTTACCTAAAAACCTTCTTGCAAATATAATTCCTGCAAAGGTATTGGTAATAAGAATCACGTGATCTTTTTAGTTTCATTTAGGGCCCCGCCCATAGGCCTCAACATGGGCATCCCTGACCCCTTTCAGTAAATCAACCATTCAGTGATAACACTCAGCCGCACACTACACCGCACTTGAGTCACATTACACAGAGCGATTACGTGAGCGACATTGAAATCGGATATATCTGAGTCGCGCTGAGCTCTTTACGCATGAGCTGAAGGCTGACATATTTTAATTTCTTTCATTAAACACTTGGCAGCCCCCACACTCGCAGTGAACAGCTCGCAAACTCCAAAGCTGTTGTCCCCATCAATTTGATTGGATGTCAGCCGAGTTTGATTTTATTGACTGGCCAAGTTAATGAGCCCCACCGACCCCTGCAGTCCGAGCGAGCACTCGGTATAATTATATTATCGGTGGTCGCCTTATGTTAATGCAAAATACTTGTGTATTTTGTTTTGCATTTATTTAATTTAAATTTCATTTTATATGGACTCTCTGCCGCGATGTTGTTTCCTCATTAAGACGTACGAATTATGCTAAGTAATTCTCGGGGATTTTGGCCACAGATAGTTCAGGTCAATTAAATTGTAAATGCAATTAAAAAGCCATATCAATCAGCTCGCCCATCGATTAGCATACACAAGTTTTTCCCATTATGTGTGTGAGTCGGCGGCGGAGTCTGTGTGGCTTTAGGTTCGAATAGTAAATCAACAGAAATGTCTGCTAAGATCACTTTGGTCTGACAAGTTGCCTTTGCTATGATATGTGCAGAGGTGCAGAGAGAAAATTGATTATAAACCATAATAATATTAGATATTAAACCTTCTTAAGAACCTTAACTTTTATATTTTTGAATGGATTCCACTCATATTTATATGCTCTCTTTTTTATTTATCTAAAATTAAGTATCTTTGGGATCTGAAAAAACCATCTCAATATTATTTTCTGTGTCTGCTCTGGCTATGCCATGCAGTGTGGGGCGGCAGGCTGGGCGGCTTGGGCGGCTTGTGGAACTGTCTTTGGCCTGCTCGCCGATCATTGCTGGGCAAAACAGGTCTTTCAAAAGATTATTATCGCTTTTATGGTGTTTTTATCGTTTTTACAGCATTTTTTATGTCTTTATGATTGATCTGATGAAGTTTTCAGCTTTTTTGTTCGCTATTTATTCGGGACTAAGCGGCTGCTGGTTTTATTTTTTCGGGGTGAGAGTGTGGGAGAATTTTTGGCAGGCACTCCGAATCAAATCCTATCTGATGTGATAATAATATTTTAATTTTGATAAATTGCGACTGAAAGTGAGCGGCTAATATATGGTAATTTGTTTTCCTAAGTCCAGCCAGGGATTGGAGTGGCACAAGTCGGAAACTGGGTTAGGAAACGTTATCGCCCAGGCCCAGCCCCAAACTCCACCCAGTTCTGGAAACATGGCTCATATATACTCGTATATATCGATTTTTTCTGGTTTCTGGACACTCACAAGTTTGTATTAATCTGTCAACGGCTATCGACGACGAGCGATCTGGCTACCCGGTTACCCTGTGCTCCATATGCAGTTACAGATGAATTAAACATGAGCCAATCCGTTGTGCTGATTCACATTGTTCTCTCTCTGTTTTCCCTCCACCTGTCATAATCCATAACCGCCCGGCACATCTAACGAGTGCCACCAAGATGTCGGCCTACGAATTCTCGTATGCAAATGCTGGAGCGCTGAAATATTGATATTGAACGCCTGGCTGACTGCCGCAGATAAAGGTTGCACAGGGAAAAAAATATTTGCAAAAACCTGGGAGATCTGAAGTCCCTAGAAAATGTGTCCTTCAGTTGATTTAATAAATATATATAATATAATATATTTTAATATCATTTTTAAATATTCGATATTGGTGATTAACTAAGGGAGAGCTTTTCATTTAATGTTCTTGTATATTTTTAGATTTTTAGCGAAATTTAAGATAAAGAAATTAATAAGAAGATTAATTTTAATTACAAATTGATCAGTTTCTTAGAAAAAACAAAAAGGTAGATCAATTTCAAAGTCATTCCTTATAAACATAAAAAACTAACAATAAATTAGAAGAAAAGTTTAGAAATGTATTAAAAACTTCTTCTAAATAACAAATATTTAGATCCATTTCTAAAATATGTCCTTAAAAATAGTACTATTTCCATATAACACAATATGGTTAAAAATATAGATATTAAGGGGATAAATCCAAAATTATATATGTATATATCCATAGACAGCACTATTGTCTGGGTGCTATAGCATAAGCTGCTAAACATAACAATAGCACGCTATAGAAAAAAATGTTTTCCCTATAAATAAAATAAACTTAAAAAAGTTTGGGCTTACAATTTGTAGCATACTTTCGTGCTGCATTTACGGCTGCTTTTGTGGTCCTCTTGATATTACGTAACATACTTTTCGGCTCCTAATTAAGCTATTCAAAATCTGTTCCAAAATTTGCATACTTCTTAAAAAGATTTTAAAGAGTTTGATAGCTAAATGATATGATATATTCTTCCTGCAGTATAAAAAGTTTATTTTGGAAAACTCCCTCGAAAAAAAGGCAGTTTTACACAAATTTCTTTGTACAATTTATTTTTAAAATATTCATTGCCAAACCATTTAAATATTAAATATTTTATTAACAAAGCATAGATCCATTTTCTCCCCATGTACCCCTACATATGCCAGAACGCAGAAACCCCAGCCAGCCGAGCCGATACGATACCGGGGGCAATTGGCCGCAAAAAGTCACAGCCAATAACCCAACTCAATGCCTTCGGTACGGAGCAGAGCAGATCGGTCGGAATGAGTGCGCGTTCGTTCATTTATCTTTATTAGGAATGGCAATTGGAACTGCTGCAGATAACAGACAAAAGGCCCCGGGAGAAGGAGCCGCAACCTCCCTCTGCCTCCCCACCAGATTGCGGGTCATTTGTAATGCCTCCGATACACTCACTCATTTAAGTTAGTTATTTATGTAACTCGACACACAAAACAAGATTTCTAAATGCTCTTTGCATTTGCACACAATTAAGTGCAATAATTTATGATAAATTGGCATTTAATCAGAAATCAGAAGAATGAAATTTAATCAATGCCAATGCCAGGCCAGGCCGAACCCAAGCCAATAAGCAATTTCTTTATTTTAATTAACAATATGCTAATAATCGGCGGGGGAGGGGGGCAGCTGCCTTTTTCAGGTTCAGGTTCAAAAAACACTGGAACTAATTTCGCAAAAGAAGGAATTATTATCGCGTCTTTGCCAATAATACAATAATAATAATAATAATACAATAATCCCCAGCCAAAAAGCTGTCAAGAGTGTGTGTTGTGCGGGCCCATATCGGATATGATTGAACGTATAATTAATGGCCGGGGATTAGCGACAAGTACAAGCCACACATACTGGATGCTGTACCGCCGCGGGCAGCAAATTAATCAGCACATGGCGTCGTCGTGGGCGTGGGCGTCTAGATGGAGAGATATGTTCATGGCATGGAGCTGATTCTGAAAGGAGTTTGTCATGGCATCCATCAATGGGCAGACATCCTACTCCTTCGGAGTATCACTTAATGATTCCACAACCTGTTCGTTCGGCCACTAGGGTTCATTGTGGCCCATAACATATGCGTAAAACAACATCGCCTCCGGGCAAATGAACTGTGGGGCTCCCAAAATAATTCCGACTATATTTAGCGCACGCTTTCTCAAGCATTCATTCAGAAAAACACTTGTTCAATATATATTATATATATTCTCACAAAAGCATAACAATGACAAAAACAAAACTAAAAGGAAAATGCATTCCCCAAGCAGGAATATATATATATAAAAAAAACAGCGACACATATACATATACGCACGATTAACAGACAATAGAAAAAGGAAACCAGGAAACGAAGACAAAGATAATGGTTGGCTTGAAAAATTGTACAACTACGATAATGGCAATCCCGAACATCCGTGTAACATCTACTCCTGCTGCTGCGCCGCCGCCGCCGCCACCGCCGTCTCCTCCAGATTGCAGAACACGTTGCGCATCTTGTCGAGGTCGGGCGGCGCCGTGTCCGGATTCCGGATCCACATAATGTACGCCTGCTTGTCGGTGCGCGTCAGGGGCTTGAAGTTGCGCGGATTCTGGGCCTCCTCGTCCTGCAGCTTGGAATTGTACCGGGCGTAGAGGAAGATGCGGTAGCGCCAGTTATCGAAGGTCTGCTTCCACTCGGTCACATGCTTCACGGCGCCCTGCGGCACCGCGTTCAGTAGGTTGGCCAGCTTCAGCCAGTAGGGGTCCAGCACGGGGTCGTTGCGGCGATGGTCGTTGATGAACTGATGCTGCTGCAGGAAGTGCACATACAGCTCCTTCTGCCGCTTGGACATGCGCTCCTTGCGTTCTGTGGATGGGCGAGACATTGAGAGCCAGTCATCCAGGCATCGTTTGCGAGTCAATAAAATAAAAATAAAAACAAAAACAAATGTAAAATCCAAGCCAGGCAAGGCAAGTATTCAAATTGAGGCGCAAATTAATGCGGATATTATGCATTTCATGAAAATGGAATGCCATTAATTAGTTTAAATTAAAATTTCGATCTTTATGCCTTCTTCGATGGTATGTTTTGTATAATTTAGGCCTCTAAATCGAAGCCTAAGCCGGGTTTTGGTAGATACAACCTGTGTGCGGGGGGGTTTAGGCCAAATTTAAAGGCAGGAATATGTTAACTTGAGCTCAAGAATCGGAAGAGGGTCTTAATATATATGTAAATCAATATTTTCGAATAAAATTAATAAAAAAAAAATAAAACATTGATTTATCTCTTTTTAGATAAATCGATATTTTTCGATATATTCAACTGTGACAAAGAGCAGGCACAGCTTGGTTTGTGAACCAATTAAACGATATTTTATTTAAAATAAGCCAAAAATATATAAATAAATAATAAATAAATAAAATAAATATGAAAATAAATGAATAAATAAAATAAACATGAAGAAAGTATTAAAAAACCAATATAACTATTAGTTTTAAAGTTGTGTTAAGCATATTCGATAAAAAGAGACAAATAAACTAAATAAAATTGTCGGATATTATCGATTTCTTCGATATTATCAAGCATTTCGATATTTTCAAGTTAAAGGCGATATTTTTCGATAATTTAAATTTTAAATATAGGATATTTTGGATATGATATTGTACACATTTAACATATATATTTAATAAGACACCTATCGGACTTATACTCTCTTCTTACGATCGCGATATGTTTTTCATATGTACATCCCTAAACAGGAACTGAGATACTCCTATCATAGAGACCCTAACCGGAGTCCAAATAGGTATAAATCTATACTTAAACGGACTTTCATGGAAGTTAACTAAATATTTATTTACGATTTTGGCTGAATTGCATTTCCCTAAGCCCCGCAATGGGTTATAAAATCTTTAATGACCCTCGGAGACCTTGGTTCTTTATGGGTTGCATATATCATCGAAATGACCAATCACTTACGTCGAATATTGTTGGTGGTGGTCGTGCCCATGGCCATGTTGACGCCCTGCTGCTGCTGCTGATGATGATGCTGCTGATGCTGCTGGTGTTGCTGCTGCTGCTGCTGCTGTTCCTGCTGCTGCTGCTGCAGGAGGGCCAAGTGCTGTTGCTGCTGCTGCTGCAGGTGCTGGTGTTGCTGCTGCTGCTGGATCATGTACTCGTGCTGGATGCGCTCCTGCAGCAGCTGCTGCTGCTCCTCTTCGTGCTGCTGCTGCTGCTGCTGCAGGTGCTGGTGATGGGAGGTGGGATGCGGCGGCGGTGGCAAGGGCAGAGCCGCAGTTAAAGGCAAAGGCGGTGGGGGCAGCGGCTGCGAGTGCGGCGAATCCGGCAGCTCGTCCTGCGTATCGTAGTCCATCTTGGGCGAGCAGGCCTCGTAGGCGGGCATGCCCAGCTCGGCAGAGGCGGCGCCGCTGCTGGCCTTGTCAATCCGATACTTCATGCTCTCCTCGTGCTCGTGCTCGTGGTCGTGGTCGTGGTCGTGGTCATGCTCCTCGTCGTCGCAGGACGCCAGAGCCATGATCGGGGTGGGTGCCGCCGCCGCCGCCGCCTCCAGGACACTGCTGGGCTGGCAAAGATTGGTGGGCTCCTCGGGCGTGGGCGAGTCGTTGAGCATTTTCTGATCCGAGCACCGGCACTGGCGATTCAGCACATAGTTGTCGTCGTACACTGCAAGAGAAGAGGGTAGAGCGTCGGGTTAGTGGATCGAGTGGGGGTCAGGACTTAGGCGTAGGCGCAATCCAACATAAAACACGCTTTTCCGTTCGCTTAAACATATTGTATTTGTCGCTTAGCACTAGATAAAGTACACATTAACAGGTTCATCCTCTGCACTCCACTCTCCACTACCCCTCAGTAGTCGTAGCTGTTCGTGGCCGTGGTGGTCTCGTCCAGCGGCACAAACATATCCATCTTCTCGTAGTCCGGCGGCGCTATGTGCTTGTGGCTGGTCCACATGGCGTACGCCTTTTGGTCGGTGGCCGTCAATGGCTTGAAGTTCTTCGGGTCGCTCGTCTCCGACATGCTCAGCTTGGAGTTGTAGCGCGTGTACATGAAGATGCGGTAGCGCCAGGCATCGAACGTCTGCTTCCAGTCCTCCACATTCTTCACAGCGCCCTGGGGCACGCTGTTGAGGCGGTGGGCCAGCTGGGCCCACAGCGGCTCGGTGAGGCCGTCGTGGCGTCGATGGTTCGACAGCATGCAGGGATTGTCCTCGAAGAACTTCACGTACAGCTCCTTCTGGTCCTTGGACATGCGCTCGCCGCGTTCTTGAATGAGAGGATGGGAGAGCGCATTAGCTGGGGGATCGGAGGCCACACACTACGACCTAATCTCTCACTTCTGAAGCGACTCATCAGACCCGGCGTATAGGGCGACTGCTGCTGCTGCGAGGGATTCGGTGCGTTCATCGGCGGCAAGGTGTGCGTGTGCGTGTAGCTGGGGAAGATCTGTTGGCCAGGCAGCAGCTGCTGTTGGTGCTGCGGCTGCTGCTGCTGCTGCTGCTGCTGGGCCGCCTGGTGCTGCTGCTGCTGCTGTTGCTGCTCCTGACGGGCCAGGAAACGGGACGCCCGCTGCAGTCGCTCCACCTCCGACTCGGACTCCGCCTTGGGTATGATGTCCATGGGATCGATGGACTGTGTCAGCGACTCGGGCGTGCGTTCCGCATAGTTCTGGCTGAGGCGCAGCTTCTGGCCGCCGTCCGCTCCGGGCTCCGTGCCCGAATTGTTGCCCTGCGGCGGCTCCAACAGATCGTTGTCCACGCTCTCGTTGCTCAGCACCACGGCCGGCGAATTGGGCTGCGAGCTGGACACATACTCGTGGGCATGGTGCGAGGCGCTCTCGTTGGAGCGTTGCGGCAGTGGCACGTGCAGCTGATGCTGATGCTGGTGCGGATGCGGATGGGGATGGGGATGGGGATGGTGCGCCGCCGGGTGCTGGTGCGACGGGTGCGGCTGATGGTGCTGCTTGAGGGCCGCCATCGAGCAGGAGGGCTCGTAGGAGAGCAGCTCCTTGGCATGGCCGTCGTCCAGAGCTGCAAGAGGGAGCACATTACAGTTTGGGTTTTATTACAGATGGCAATCTGCAGAGACTTACAAGCGAAGCGACCGCCGCGTCTACATAAACACAACAACAGAGAGAGAGATTGAGAGATCTACGGGGACACACGGATCTACAAAAGGTTGGGGCTCCGTTGCGCGGATGCCCACGAGTCACGCGGCTCGCTTAGACGCTAGTTGGACACGCGCGCTTAGCCTACGGGCCTAGATCTTAGCTTACTCGCTATTTACCTTGACTGATCTCTATTACGAAGTTGGTGAGGTCGTGCCGCTGGGCCAGGTAGTACAGCAGCAGCTCGTCCGGGATGTTGAAGCCGATCTTCTTGTTCCGGAACTCAAAGTTGTAGATGCCGAAGGCGGCGCGCACTGTGGATCCAAATAGTTGTACGGATACTGCATTAGTTAGTCCGCCGTGGCAGCAAGCTAGCAAATCATCCTGGGATCACCCACGCCCACTCTGCCACCCCACCTCCACTCCCACTCCCACTCCACCTGGGCTGCACACACCACACGCACTGCTTACCCACGTTCTTCAGGTCCCAGATGTTCAGGTTGCGGTTCTCCTCCGGCACCCCTATCATCAGCAGCTTCTTCGTGTCGCGAAACTGAAACGGAATTATGATCCCCGATCGCAGCACCATTTTGCAATGCGCCCGCACGCGATTTACCAAAAATTTTCACAGATTTTCCACGTCCGCTTTGTGGCTATCGTCCGTAATTGTTTTGGTCTATCTCTGCAGTCTCGTTCGTAAACAGCGAACTAGTTCGATAGTCTTGTAGGGGTCTTTCGTATATATCGATACTATCGCCGTTGGCAACTTCAAAAGTGGACAATTTTTTCATTTTTAAATTGGCCGCGTTCGCAGAACAACATGATCACTGATTACTGATCATAATGCAAGAAATCTTCCATCATGATCACCAAAAATGGATCGCCAAAATAGTACGATCCCTTCTCGCGATACATGATGGATTGCTGCTGACGTATATCGATGGCTGTAATATCGATAATAATAAACATAAAAAGGATGTGAAATAAATCAAAATATATGAAAGCCTTATTTTATTCGTTATTTTGAAACAATTTCTAATATATTTTATTTGTGTTGAATGCGGCATCGGCATTTGCATGTCGCAAAATTGTATGTTCAAGATTACAGGAGTAGGCTGGAATAATTATTATTTCTCAAGAAAATTCTTCATGAAGTCATGTTAATAATATTAATATATTTTGTATTTTTTTTTAAGCTATTCAATAAAAACGAAGTTAAGGGAATTCATCATGAGCGTTCACCAGAACAAACTTGATCACTAATTACTGATCCATCACTGATCAGTGAACAGTTCTAGTGAACGCGGCCTTTGCTATCCAGCATTTCGTGCGATAGTTAAATAAAGCCGCATAGTGGAAACGTCACCTTACAAAATATCGTTCATCGAAAAAAACATCGATATATTGAAATATCGTGGAGGCAACTTCCAGCTCTATTAACATTAAAAAACATTTGCAGAACAAATCACAATACAAGTGATTCATTAGTTATATCCGATTTTTGACATATAAGAGACCCCTCCGCAATGCTAGAAAACTGCCAGCGCCACCACATGCTCATTGGCCTTGCAGCGCTGACAATTTTAACAATTGTGGTCCTGATCGTGGAGTCCCGTTATGCAGCCGAAGGACCGCGTCGCAACAGGGAGCAGCAATTCGTCATTGAGAACAACTCGACCTGCTGGCGGCACGAGAAGTACTCGGTGGTGCAGGAGTGCCATCCTTGCAGTGACTTCGACATAGTCAGCCGAAGCCTGGGCGTCTGCATCCACACCCACTACAAGGAGGTTCTGCGCTGTCAGAGCGGCGAGATTGTGACTAAGAGCTGTGACCGTGTGGCGCTCATCGAGCAGCGCAACTTTGTGAAGTTCGAGGCTCTGTGCCTTGTGATCGGCGTGCTGGGCTACCTTGTCAGCTATGCGCGGGATCGTGTCCTGTCCAGGCGGAACTACATGCGGATCGAGCGGCAGCTGAATCGGGTGCAATAGAGCCGGGGCTCTGGCCGACGCCCACCCATGTGATATACTCATTGTCGTACGGAAGGTACATTACATTATTTAATTAGGTTTAAGTACATACACTTGAAATACCTTTGTTAAAATTCATTTGCTAATACTAAAGGGTCTCTGATATAGCATATTCTGGGTGTGGAATGCTCGCTTTTGCTTGGGGGACAACATAATTCGGTGCTAATTAATATGCATAACATTTTGATTCGGTTCAGTAATTGATAATAACAATCGTTCCAGTTCCCGATTATCGATCAAATGCAAGTGAAATCGCGTTAAATTCCTTCGTTAAGTTGAATCTGTAAAATATAGTAGAAATAAGGGGGAGATTGCCGCCCTATTTGATCGAAAGCGGGAACTGGACGTAAAGATTCAGCTGCCTGGAATGCTTGCTATTCCCTCAGTTGCGCCAGTCGGGAATCAGATCCGGCTCGGCTCCCTTGGCGGCAGTGGCAGTGGCAGTGGGCGGCATGGCGGGCGGTGCTGCCGCGGGCAAGGCAGGTGGCGTTATCTGCGCGTCCAATGTCTCCTCGCTGGTGGTGCTCGCATTGCTGCAGGCCTTCAGCGAGTTGTCCGTCATGGGCAGCGGCTTGGCCACCCCGATGCGCACCACGCCCTTGGGAGCACCTTTCAAGGCCTGCACGGCCTGGTCCAGCGAGGCGTTCTCCAGGTTGATGGAATTGACGAACAGCAGTCGGTCGCCCGGAATCAGGCGTCCATCCAATTGAGCCACGCCACCGGGCACCAGAGAACGGATGACGATCAGCGTATCGTTGGGATCCAGTGGATCCTGGTAGTCCAGTATGGAGAAGCCCAGGCCGCGATCGCCTTTCACCAGCTCAATGATTTGCGGCTGCGAGGACCACATGGCCAAGCCGGTCAGCGGCTCCAGGGACCGTGACTTGAGCTTGCTGAACGAAGCGGCGGCTGCGGCCACCGAATCGCCATCGGCCACGGAGCCAGCGGTGGCCAGACTGCCGTCCGACTTGGCCTTCACCAGACGATCGGTGGCGGGCAGCAGGTTCTCGAAGTTGTTGTTGCTCAGCTTTTTCAGAGTGTCGTCGGAGAAGGGCAGCAGCGAGGTGCTGTTCCTGCTGCGGCCGCACACCATGCGCACGTCCAGCGGCAGCTCCTTGAGTATGGCCACCACCTCGAGATGGTTCATGCCCAGCAGCCGTTCGCCATTAACCTCCAGCAGCTCGTCGCCGGAGCGGAGCACGCCATTGACGCCCACGGGTCCGTCGGGCAAAATGGAGCGAATGTAGTGATGGGGCCGCACCTCGCGTCCGCCCTCCACGTCCACGGTGCCCTCCAAGGAGATGCCCAGGCCGCCCACAGCGAACTTTTTGATCTGCGCCACAATAACCTCCACATCTGAGCCGACGATCTTCTGCCACTTGCGGATGATCTCCGTCTCCATGTCGTCGGTGAGCTCCGGATCGGTGTAGTACTTGTGTCGCGTGATCACACCACTGTTCTTGGCCTGGGAAGAGGGGGGAATGCATTAAGCCGTTGCCTGGCAACCACACCCAAAGGGCTTACCTCGGTTTTGTCTGCCAGGGACACCACCTCCGTTGGTATGATCTTGGTGGAGCCGTCCAGGGAGTCCCTTACCGCCACCAGCTGCTTGCCAGCACCGAAGGTGCTCAGTGTGGTCGTGGTCAAGGTGGCGGCCGAAGGCGGGGCGGACATGAAGGCCTCTGGCGCTGGCAATGCCGTCGCATCCTCCTCCTCCAGCTCCCTGGTAAGACTGCGCGACGGCGTTGTTGTGGCCGAGGAGGTGGTGGCCACGGGCGTCGGCAGCGGGGCCCTTGAAGGTGTTCCAGGTGCACTGGAGGGCAGCTTATCGTTGGCAGCTATGGCCTGCTGCAGCTGCTCGAACTTGGGGCCACGCAGATAGCGTTCCAGGCGCAGATTCACCACCTGGCCGGATTTCTTGAGCAGCTCGACGGCCTGGTGATTGGAGTAGCCCTGCAGCGACTGGCCGTCCACCTCGATGATGCGATCGTTGACCCGAATGCGGCCGCTGAGGTCCGCCGCCGATCCTGGCGAGACGCTCTTCACAAAAATGCCCGACAGCTCCTCCTTCTCGCACACGTAGCCCGCAATGGTGATGCCCAGGCCGTTGGCGTCCTTCTTCAGCTCCACCTGCAGCTTTTCCGTCTCCGGCAGGGCCAGCAGCTCCTCGAGATCAATGCTGGGATCAATCAGCATGGACGTCTCGCCGCGGTACACGAACCGATCATCTTCCGTGGTCGTCTGGGGCGTTGAGGCCGTAGAGCTCTCGCCAAATATTTCCGGATAGCCGGTGGAGATGAGATACCGCTCCAGCTCGGCGGGATCGACGAGGACGCGAGTGGGCACCACAGCAGTGCCAGGTTCCAGGCTATACTGCGGCGTGGGAACACTCTGCTCGACGGGACGGGCCACCACCAAGCGGACATGCGTTCCGGACTGCCGCAACACGGCGGCCACCTGCTCGGAGACCATCTCGTGCAGATTGACTTCTCCAATTTGCAGGATATGATCGCCCGAGCGCAGGCGTCCATCTCTATCGGCCACGCCACCCGGCAGGATGGTCTTCACAATCACTCCGGAGTTGCGGGCCCCGATGATACCGAATCCCAGACCCGTGCCGTCGTTTACCAGCTCTATGGCCTGGATCTGGGCATAGTCCGTGGCATACAGATCCGCCGCTCCGGCAGCTCCCTTCGAGTTCTGGCTTTGGGGCCGCGGCTCCTCGCCGGCGCCGCCTGACTTGTCCGGACTACCGGGCGCCGAATGGGAGTGCGAAGAGGACCGCTGCTCGTCGTAGTCGTACATCACCTCGCCCCCATTCAGGCTGAGCACAAGGTTGCCTGCCACATCGATGTCGAAGTCGTTGGGCAGCATGGACGGGTGCTGACCCAACTGGGCGTTCAGCTCGGAAAGCGAGTCCTGCACATGAACGATGGTGCGGAAGACAGGGTCCTGGAGGATGCCCAAAATCGTGCTGAGGCTCTCGGCCGTTTGCATCTGCAGCTTGGGATCATCCGACTCGTCGATGCCCTTCTTCACAGCCTCGATCTGCTGCAGGGCACTGGATATGTCCGCGCTGAGGTGCATCTTGCAGCTGCCACCTTATGGGCGCGGTATGCGTGCGTCCAGTGGAGCGTGGTCCGCCTCTTTGTTCCACTTCCGCTTGCGATTGCCACTCGAGTGGGGGCGTCGTCGTGTGGCGTTGGCACACTTTGTCTGCGAAGCGAACGTGTAATCGGCTTTGGGGCCCAAAGTGGAGCAGCTCCGGATCAGTTACTGTGTCCCGTTTATCTGGCGTGGTCTCCGCGAGTGCTTGGTCTCTTTTCGCTGGCCACTTTCTGAGCTGCGCTGTTGTAATTGATTTTTAATTAACCTGCTCAGAATAGAGCTGGCAGTAACATTGGCGATATATCGATAATTCCAACTTTGTACAAGCATCGATAATATGATAGTCATGTACAAATTGTTTGTCTTCAGTTATCAATTGGTTTTTATTATTATTTCATTGTAGATAATGGAATTTACACTTTTAAAATATATTTAGGGTGAATTTTGTTCCAAAAATATTTCTGGTACGGTAGAGTCTACCGGGTAGACTCAGTAAATTATCGATATATCGATAGATATCTGCAATATATGGGTTGCGTTCTGTGCATTAAGTTAGGTACGCAGCAGAGATAAGTGTTTGACAAGCTAAAAGCGTTTTCACACTGGGCGCTTAAGAGTCGCTGTTGCGAAACGGTTAAGCGAGCTGTTTACA
>JAEIIU010044255.1:0-37047 GCA_018874675.1 Drosophila baimaii
AATTAAAGAACTTTTTTCATAATCATGATTTTTGTAAGAAATACAGTTTACAAGTAAATGTATCTTATTTGTGGTATTATTATAAAATTGAATATGAATTGTTACTAGGTAAAGTTGTTGAGAATTGCGTAGAAGGGAGTATGGAAGTTCGGGTAAGTAAAAAACGGTGGAAAAGGCTAAAAGGCCATGTTTCGTAATCCGAATTTATTAAAGAAATCCACCGAATTTTGAAAGGTGTCTAATTTTTTCTATAATTATATAAAATCTAATATGAATTTGTATGTTAATCCAAAATTGTTCCCAAGTAAAGATCTTGAGAATTGCGGAGAAGGGCATAAACAAGTTCGTGCAAGTAAGAAAAAGACGAAAGTTGTTTTGTAATCCAAATTTATTTAAGAAAAGCACAGAAGTTTCAAAGGTATATCCCATTTTTCCGCTTTGATATCTTCAAGCTAAATTGAGCTAAAAAGCTAACACAGACCACCCGCAATGTCAACACATGTTTCGTGGCTCCTAATGCACATAAAACATAATATTTATAGAGCGAATATCCCCCTGCTCCCAAAAAGACTTCCGTTCCAAATTTTGAATTCCCTGGAATATCCAGCGACTAAACATGAAAGACGCTCTAAACAAAATAAATGTTTTCAATGAAATCTAGTGCGAAAATAAATCAAATTGAAATTATCTCTCAAATTTGTTGACAACATCGCCGGGCTTGTGTGTGGCCAATTGTTGTTGTTGTTATTGTTGTTGTTGTTGTTGCTATTGTAGCTGAACAATTGCGAATTGCAGAATTGCGCATTGTGTCAATTTGACAAATAATTGAAATATTTGCACAAAAGGCACAAACTAAACAACAAAGAGTGTGGGAAACGACGGAAACGCGGGCAGGCAATGGGGGAAAACCCACCCACATGCATTTGTAATAAAAAAAAAGCAACAAAAACACACACAAAAAATAAATAACTAAAAAAAAAACAGGGAATAACGAGACAGATAAGAGTGAAAACTAACGGCAACGACGGTCGAGCAATGTTAATAGGAGCGGCAACAACAACACAAACAACAAACACATCAAAAGGCAGCAAACAGCAGCGGGCACTTAAATGAAACCCCGCAAATAACAAATAAAAAGACATAAAAAGTGAGGGAAAAAAAGCAGCAGCAGAAAACACAAAACACGAAAGACGAAACTGCAGAACAAAACAACAAAGGCAAAATTAAAACGTAAGCGTGTCTTAATCGTTCGATTTGGCATTCTCCGGGCTTGGTTTTAGACACTTGAAATAAAAATGTTAAGTGTTAAAGTCTTTAAAAATATTATTTTTAACAAGGTTTCAATTTCACAAAATATTTTCAAAGATATGGAACATGGAACAAAGAACAACCAGTTGTTGAGACAGCCTCATGTTTCGGAAGATTTATTTATTTATTTAGAAATTCTTTGCTTAAAATTATAAACTAAAGCTACAGGAAGGAAGCTACTAAGGCCTTATAGGCTTGCTTTTTCGAAAGATAGCTAACCTTCTTCATCAGAGTCTACATAAGCGGCCTTACTAGGCACTCAGTTTTTTTTTTTTTTTAAGAAAATCTCCTAAAATTGTAACAGCGATTGTACCTAAAATTCTCAAGTACGAATTCAGCTATGAAAACCAAGCAAACCTCGACTAAAAATTGAATATTTAATCTAAAGCAAAATCTAAAATATTGTAAAGTTCACTTACTTAAAATACGTAGTCGAAGGCCCCGTAGCTAGTACTACAACCCCCAATGTTAGTTTTTAGTTTTGTAAACTATACTATCATCTTTAATAAAATAAATAAAATTGAATATTACCCTAACATACTAGCCTGTTGCTTGACTTCAGACACGATCTTTGTGTGTTTGGGTAATATAATTTAATTATAAAAATAATATATGATTGATTTGATTTAGTTATTTTTTGCCAATGGCCTTACATAATGATTAATTTTTCCAGTGCCCCTGCCCCCTCATTGCCTCTACCTCCCATACATATCCCAAGGGTTAGACCCACGCTGTTTTTTTTTTCCGTCTGTAAAGAAATTTGATGCCTGCGCTTTGTTGTTGCTGGCTGCTGCTTTCGTTGGGTGTTTTCATTTAGCTGTTAATGCAGCTTTACTTTAATGGGTTTCTTTTTTGGCCCTTTCGCTCGTTACGTCTGTCCGCATTTATCGCACCTTCCACCAACTGACAACTGACCGAAGATACCTTTTATTTTTGTGTTTTTTGTAATTTTATTTTATTTATTTTTGTTTTTGACAAAGGTGTTGGGTTGTGTTGTGCATATCTGGGGGGGGGAGTGTGGGTCAGTGAACCCCACATTGGCCGGCAAAAATCAGCAAAAAATCATTTCCATTTCGGGGAGCATTGACTTTCGTGGAGGAGACTCATCGTCAAAATATGAGAGACAACAAGCGAAAAGTGAAAGAAGTGCATTCCATAAAAATTGTTCGAGAGGAAAACAGAAGGCCAAATGGATTTCAGATAACAAAACATTAAAAATGTATCAAATACCACCCAGAGAAATGCTTTAAAATCTGGAAAAGAAAAAAAGATTATGCAAATCTTATAAGTCTTTGATAAAAATCTATTTTTGCGTTGAAATATTGATAAACATGGTTGAATTATTTCTTAGAAATGTATTTATACATTTTTAGAACCGCAATCCAATAAATAGGAAGTCATCTTCTGGGAAAATCTATTTATAAAATAAAATTAAAGCTTGTAATTCAAGTTAAACTCCCTCCCCTCCGACGCTCTGCTAATGAATTGTTCATATAAATTACACAAAACTCATTAAAATTTAAATTGCCAGTGATTTGTAAGCTTGCAAGCCACTACTACATTTTTCCCACAGCACGGCTTTGGTTCGTTATCTACGAAAATTCCTGGTAGCAGCGGAAAGATACTTTGGAAAAGCGCCCCCGTCTACCTTCCATGGAAGATTGCTATCTCTGAATGGGAGTTGCGAAGTTTTCAAGTTTTTTGCAGCCATTATCATAAACTAGAAGTAGAACAATCTTTTTGTGCTTAGAAATTTCCATTGCAAATGTGAATGCGAATGCGAGTGCGAATGCGAGTGCGTGGGCTGCATTCTAATTGATTTAGTGCGTCTGCAGTGCCAGCAATTACCACAAACAGTTGTTAGTGCTTGCTGTTGGGTAATGTGGCTAAAAGAAGAAGAGAGAGAGGTACCTGGGCCAGAAGAAGCAGCCAGCAGAGGCAGAGGAAGAGGCAAAGGCGCTACTGCTGCTGCTGCAGTCACAACAACAGAATGAATGAAGTGCGACTGTTGTCACCTGTCTCAATATGCACTCTCGTACTGTCTCAAGTACTCCCAGAGACACCTCTCTTTCCCGCCTTAAGAAGACCCCATATAACACCTCATACACACACACCCCCATCTCACCCACACACACCTCATTTCACCTGGGACCTACACACCTACACGGACACAAAGAATGTCAAATGTTAATCAAATTTGTGACGCTTAAATTAACATTTTAAGAATATTCTTTTCCAGAAATAAGTAATGTATATTTTGTTAATATTTATACTATATTTAAGTGCATTTTAATTGTAAGCTATATAATTTCTATATATCTTTTTCTTATAAGTTGAGCTAATGCTAAAGAATTCCACAAAATCAAAGCAAATAAATATTTAAATTGCGTTCTTTTTAATTTAGAAAATGTTTTTTTGTTCTAAATATTCAATATAATTCTTCTGCTTAAGTATAAGATCGCCAATTCAATTGACATTCAATATAATAATAAATAATTTGTGTCAATACTTTTTTCATAATTTTTAAGACAGATCATATATAATTTTTTTAAAGTTTAATTATTATGCAAGTGCTTGATTTTGTTTGGAAAGTGAACTAACTCTCTTTTAAATTGATATTTCAGTTTTTATTTGTATTATTATTTAAATAAAATAAAAAATAATTTGTTTTATTTAGTTTTTCAGTTAATAAGTAACTTAACAAGCCTTTTATAAATATATAATATGCATAGAAAATATCTACATTTATTGTTTAAAAAAATCCTTTAAGCCTAAGACCCTTTTCCTGTTATTTTCTAATCATTTTCCCACAGTGTAGGAGACAATGAGACACGCACCTCCAGCGCTCATGTTGACGTCGACGGCAGACAGACAGGTGAGCTCAGGTGAGAGGGCGCGATTGAGAGAGGGGTGTGGCACGGGTACGGGAGCAGTTCAGACTGTGGCAGAGGACAACCACGCGGAAATCTACGCAGCTTAGCAATCTGTTTCTTTCTGTTTTTTGTTTATATCTCCAGGTAGAGGTGTGTGTAGTGTGTGTGTGTGTGTGTGTTTGGTTTCTTTTTTTTTCTGCCATATTAAATGGCAGACAGATGAAGAGGAGACACATTTGTAGACTTTTTTTTTCTTAACACCCGCCGCATTTGTGTCAAAAGTGTCTAGACCGGCTTCAGGTGGTTACTCTGGGTAAAAACTTGCCACCGTGTTTCTATTTTTTGTATTTATTTATTTTTTCTTTTTTTTTTTGGGAGAAGGAAGGTGCAAGGTGGATGATGTTGTTCAGTGGGCGGCGGTGTCGAGGCCACTCAACGGCAACGCATTTGCGACACGTTGAGCGTCTTGATGAGGCCATTTGCGAGTGCTCTCGTCTGCATTTCTCCCACAGGTGAGCGCTGTGTGAGTCTCAGATCAGCCGCCAGTCGTCACAACACCACACCAAAGGTGTGAAAAGTCAACTGAATTATTGAGCAGCTATTATCAGAGGGGACCAAAAATGGCACAAAAATCTACGATAAAGAATTGTAAAATACCCAAAAGGCAAGGAAATTGCTTTGATTTGAACGATTTAGGATAAATTCATAATGATAATTCATTCCAGAAATGCATATAAATTATTTTAAAAGTTTATTTAAGCTTCTTGGAATTTTAGGATTAACCTAACATGGCTCAGAGCATTTAATACATATTTTTAAAATAATTACTGCCTAAATATCTTGAACTCCTAAGGCATTAAGAATCCCCGAATATAGGTTATATCTTAATAATAATAATATATATATTTTTTGAAGTCCTATTTTTTGAGGTCCTCTTCAATTAAAACAATTGATGAAGTTTAACCAATTAAAAGTAAATATTCACTTAAGCTATTAGCTTGAGTGTTTCTTTCTCCACTCACGAATACCAATTATTTCCAATGAGCAAGTTTGGGTTCCAGCAAAAAAAGGGAACCCCCTTGGAGTAAGTGAAATTAGCATTCCTCGTGCTCACAGATTGCAGTTAAGTTAGTGGAAGTGCTAAATACTTCTGGGCTCTGCTTTTGGGGGCCCCCAAGTCAACACTTTCTCACTCACAGAAGCCGAAGGCAAAGCAACTCTTCTCCCACTACCTTTACACGCAGAAAAAACTGTTAAATCCACAAAAAATAAAAAGGAAAATGGTTTTATAAGAAGCTTAAAATTAAAAAGTCTTAATAAAAACAAGGCAGATATTTGGCTTTAACTTGAAAGCCTGTTGAATGGCTTTGCTGTCTCTTCTATGTCTGTATTTTTTTTCAGTGCAGCCTAACAAATGGCTTACTTTGTGTGCAAATAGCAATAGAGCAGAGGCAATTTTTCTAACGGTAATTTCTAACATTTACCTAGTTACCGTTAATAGACAAGTTGGCCAAGTTGGCGAGCCAAGACATGAAAAAATGCCTAGAAAAAGGGGGCTACGACACACAGAGAGAGAGAGGGAGGTAGAGAGGGTGAAACTGCAGTCAATGGCGGCCATTTCACAGCTTTCTTTCTTTCTTTGCGTCGCTCGAGTGCGTCGCGTCTGGAAAATTCTCAGGGGAGCATAGAAACGGCATGGAAAAATGCCTTAGTGCGTGTGTCTATGTGTCGTGGCACATTTTCCCCCTGGCCAAGCTCAATGACTGGTTATCGGTTCCGTTTAGAATGGTTTCTGGTTCAGGTAAAAACTCCCATTCCATTCGAGGCCAACCCGCCAGCAAAGCCAGCAACTTGCAATATGCCACAACACATGCAACATGAAACATGTCTCACATGCTGCTGCCAGCCGCACAGCGTAATTGCATAAGCCGCCATCCCAAATACCTCAATAATTTCCACCTGCGGTTACCCGACAATTTTCCACCAAAAAGATGCAAAAAATAAAAAAAAAAATCCGAAAAAACAAGCGACAACATTTTTCCATATGCAACAAATTGCAACTAACAACCAGCAACCTGCAGCCTGCAGCCTGCAACCAGCAACCTGTTGTGTTTGGACAGCTTCTTCGTTTAATTACCCCCCCAAACACACACACACTATGTTAATGATTTGGGTTTTTGGTATTTCTGGTTATTGTTTGCATTTTTCGCTATTGTAGCTTGTTGTTTTTATTGTTGTTGTATTTTTTGTTATCTTCTGTTGCATAAGGCGTTATAAAAACAATGCAACTACAATTTGTGGCAGCGTTGGCGGCTAATTACTGAGCGATTGCATAAAGACAACTTTTTCTTGCGACTCTGTGTGGCATGCCAACATGCTGTGCGGTGACTCACAGATCGTTCAGAAATGTAGATTTTTCTGGAAGCTAATGGAAGTCAAGAAATATATCTAGACAATGTGGGGTTTATTTCAAGAGGAAATAGGGGTGTATATTGGCAAGAAAAAATTGATATAATATATCGAATAAACTACCACTTCAATATCATATCGAATATTCAATTTATTGAAATTTTAGGTATTGAAAAGTAACGTACTTAATATAGAAATATCTATATTATTGGATTGAATATCTAAGAGTGTTATTAATGTATGATTATTCGTATTTAAAACATTTGTAAAGTTTGTATATTCAAATAAATATATACAATTAATTAATATGGATTTATATATCCATGCAGTATCAATTTATCGATTAAATGTTGCCATCCCTAACCGGAAATTAAAAAGAAGTGAAGGTCAAGGATTTTTTAAAGTCCAAATTCTTTCACTCAAAAAACTCTTCCCATTTCTGATTGCCTTTCAAGTAAAGCCATAAATGAACGCCACCACAAAGAGTTCATGGCCTTTCATTTACCAATTACTTTGGCCCCCTTCCGGTCTCCACCCATTTTTCACACCCACACACATTTGTCGGGGTTGAAGGACCCTACTAATTAAAATGTTCCCCGGCTGTCAAGGATATCAGGCTGCATCAACACTCGTATATCAGAAAATGCATGTTTAACACGCCCAGTGGCATGCAAAAATAATCCGAAAACGAAGTGGGAAAGGCCCCCCAAGGAAAGTGGCATGGAAAAATGGGAAACCATAGGGGGGAAGGGAAGGGAGGTGTAGATAGACACACATGCAATGCGGTTTTTCAATTTCCCCGATAACTAACTACTAACAGGAGGGTGTCGACGAGGGGGCAGAGGGGCATGTGTAAAACCACACATAAACGACTAAATGAATGCCCTTGGTCCGAAAAACCGGCAAATTAGATGCGGGTGGGCGCGGCGGCGACGGCGGTGGTTATCAGAGGCAGATGCAGGCGGCGGCATCGCATTATGACAATGGCCCGAAACGCAAATATTTCACCAGCAGCGGCATGCGGGCCGGATAAATAGTCGTCGTTGTCGGCATCGTCGGCCCTAATGATTATCAATTTGTTGTGAGAATTTACAAAGCCAGAAACTAACTAACGGAATTATGAAAATGACACAGAGCATAGATAACAAAAATTTAATTAAACCCTGGCCTGAATTGCAAAATCTTTATTAAATCCAATAACAAAACGAAAAAGTGGCTGAATACATGTGTGGCAAGAGAGATATACATATGTACACAAAAATAAAAATAAAAGTATATTAAGGAAAGAAATTAAATTAAAATAGAAAATAATAATATTAAGCTCTTAAGAAAAAAATCAAAGGAACAATAATAGTTAAAATGGCTTATAAAAAAATAAAACAAGCAACTATTTTAAGCTTTTGTAAAGGCTTTATTCCAGGGGTGGCAGAAATCATCGAAATGTAGATAATGTATTGATATTTCATGCGAAGTCCGATATATAAAGCATTATTTTAACTTTGCGATATGTGCGCGATAAATCGATATTCCTTTTGACATATTGAACTGTGGAAAACAAGAACCTAAGCTTACGTAGTTTAAGCTAATAATGTTCAACAAAATGTAGAAAAATAATTTTAAAAATCGGTGTTAAATATTAAAAAAAGAGACAAGTACATTAGTATAAGTACTGGTGTTTATTGATAATATTTATTATAAATTCCCAAGATGTAAGTAAAAATATTGGGTATTTGCTCGAAATTATCGATATTTTTCGATGTTGTTTTCTCAAAATGTACGATATTTTCAATATTATCGGGATATATTTGTCGACATATCGAACTTTGCTGTTTCGCTATTTTTCTGTTATTTAAAAACCTTGAAAAGTATATTAAAAAATATATTTAAAATATATTTTTGTCATATAAAATATTTAAAAAATAATAATAAGACAAATACTACAAGAAAATTTCTTCTAACTTGAAGAATAATAAAAAGGCCCAACTAACCACAGCGCGAAAGGAGTGAACACACTTTTTTTATGGCCCCATTGTCTGTGTGCTCTCAATTCTGTTCCCCTCTTTTTTTTTTTTGGCATTCCATACATTTTAAATGCAGCAAAAATTACAGTTACACATGGCAGACACTTTGGTAATGAAATAAATTATTAGAATTTATTGAAGTTTGGCGACAGAAGCGACTCCGACAACCAGAGAGCCATCGCCATCGGCAACGCCATCCATGAGCATGGCGAAGGCCATAAACTCTAAAATGTAATTTAATTGTTGTCGACAGTAAAAACTTATCTCATAAATGCAGCAATCATTGTGACGCACACTGTGTGAAAGAGATAGACTGTGGGTAGTAGGAAAGAGATAGATAGAGAGAGAGAGAAAGAGAAAGAGAGAAGCTCACATTTGCATTTAGAAAATGTTTGGTTGAAACCATCCTCGTTTCTGATATGGCTCTGCTTTTGGCCTTTTTTAATAATTGCATTCCTTCTTAACTGCAACTGCTTTTCCTTTTTTGCCCTCCCTCCCTGCTTTCTCTGGCCCTTCACTCCACTAATTGGTAGAAATTTCCATTCCGCCTTCCGTTGCTATATATGTATATAGTGCACACATTTTTTTCTTTTTGCTTTTTTTATTGTAATTTTGCAATTGTAGTTTGTTGGAGTGAAAAATTAAAACTCCCAACAAAAAACCCTAAATTAATTGTGGCCAAGCAGTGAGGCGTGTAATTAGCAGCATGTGGAAAGCAGAAATAAAATGAAATGAAACCATTTTTTTTTTTTGTAAATTAAAAATATTTGCAAAACAGAAGAAGCACAAAAAAATACAGCAAATGAACAATTATGAAATTTTTGAAGCTGCAGAGGAATATAATGAAATTAGAATTAGTGCGGAAAAAGTAAGAGAAATAAGAGCACTCATTGGGAATAATACAAATCCAAGGGAAATCCTGGTACACATTTAATGCTTACAGCAAACAATTTCCTAAATGCTAAATTTATTTGTAAACTTTGTTGAAATACCTAAGCATGCACAGCACTAAATAATCCCCTTAGTTTCCCCCAATCAAACTGGTTCTGCTATTTCATCAGCAACTTAATCAATTTCCAATCTGTCTGCAAAATCACAAAACGGCAACAAATCCCTATTCGAATTTTCCTAATGCCTTGAGGTGTGTCTATGTCTGCATTCGTGTCATTCCAAAAAGGGAGTGAGCCAACGGTTGGGGGGGTAAATATTCGAAATTGCTAGTTGCATATGGCAAACGACAATCGAAGCATAAAATCTACTAGCCTCCCACTTGAAAAAGCAAAACGAAAGCAATAGAAAAAAATAGGAGAAAAAAAACTAGCAATACCCCGAAAAATTGTTCGAGAAATATTTATGAAGCACACAGAAATTTCTGCAGCAATTTTCCGATTGTTGAGTTGCGGCAGGCAGGCAGGGGGCAGGCAGTGTGGCAGGGGCAATGCAGTAAAAAAAGAGTTCCGCAAAAATACCTAAACAAAAATTTAATCGAAACTCAGTGAGCGCAAAAAGGCAGAAGCAAAAAAGCAGGCTTGCATTCGACGCTTGAGTTTATTAGTTTATAAAGTTTGCGTTTTGTTTGTGTGCGCCATTTTGGTTCATGTGTGAAAATTGCTTTGCCCAAACATATATTAAAAACATTCACACACACACACTTACTGCAACAACAAAAAAACAACAACTAAATAAAAACCAAAAACTGGGAAAACTTCAAACTTGGGTTTTTCCAACAAGCGACAACAAAATGGAAAATAAAAAGTGTTGCTCCGCTTCGCTCTCTAATTGGAAACTTTGCCCGGTGTGAGGTTTTTCCCCCAATTATAACCAAAACCGAGATCTACTTTTTTGTCAAGAGGGTGGGGTGGGGGTTGTGGATATTTTCCCCCCTGCACAAACCCTTAACCAGCCAACAGTGTTTTTCCTATTTTCACCGGCTTTTTCAGTGCAATATTATCAAACAGATTCAACTTTTTGTTACTGTCTTTAATTTTGTTTTGAATATATGAAACGTTTTTGTTCAACAAGGTTTATTTTTGGTACTTTTGTCAACTGATATGAATAAGTTTTTGCGGTTCAGTAATTTGAAACTCTGTGAATCTTTAATAGGTTTTTTGCCACATTCAGAAAATGAAGTTCTGCTTTGACGGGGTAAAAAAGTTAATTGATAAAAGGGGAGGAGATTTAAAAAGCGGATAGTTATTGATCTTGGCTTATCAAAAAACGCATTAAAAAAATATAAACTGTCCAATAAATGGAATGAATTGACAGATTTTCTGGTAAACTTTAAGGATTAAATATAAAAATAATATTCAAACAAGCAATTAGGAGAACAAAAAATATAAAACTAAAGAAAGTATATTAAATATTCTTTAGACAAAACAATACTGATTATATTTAAGAACTCCTTATTTTTTGTGCCAAAAAAAACGTCTGTACTCCACTTATTGTGACACATAATTACACCATAATTAGATACGATTATTGTTAATCTTTTCTCTAGTATTTTCATTATTTTTCGCCAAGCCATTGTAAAATCCCGGCACGCAAAGCGAATAAAAGAAACATTTACGAGTGCGTGATTTTTGTATTAATGCAGGCCGTCTTTTTTTCGAGCCTGAGTCCTCTGCCCCCTCGGGCCCCAAGTGTTTGACTGTCATGTGAGGCGACCACAAAATTGGCCAGACAAAAGACGAATCAGCCGAATGGAAAGATTTCCATGACAAATGTCATAAAATTCGTTCAGCGAATATCTTCTTTTTTTTTGCTGTTCTCTCCGAGTTCCTTTTTATTATAATTTGTCATATTTTGTCATTTAGCATTATAGTTTTGAGGAGGGCCTCAAACATTTTTTTTTTCGCCAGCCATTTTCCCTTGCGTATCGCATTGGGATTTTTCTTTTTTTTTCTTTTCGGGGAAGAAGGGAAAAATATCATCTAATGCCGGCGCCTATAAACTCACACCCATTGGCCAGGCTCTGTGTGTGTGCGTGTGTGTGTGTGTGTGTTTGAGCTGCTTGACAACAGCGGAAAAGAACGGAAATGCTGCTGCCTAACCGANCAGAGAAAAAAAAAAAAAGAAATCGAAATATAGACGGGGATGGAGGGGATTCCCAAACAATGAGTTTGGGCCAAGTCCATGCCAAAACGGACATGCCAGCAGCAACAACAATAATGCTGAGCACAATTTCAGAGCCTGATGCCAAGAAAAAAGTTAACACACACACAACAGACACATATGCAGGGGCACTGGGAGAAATAATGAGAAATAAGCTAAGGAATTTTGTAATTTTAGAGCTTCTTTTTAGTGTAAAAAGTCTTTTAATAATAAGAAACGTTTCTATTATATCAAGAAAATAATGTAATATTATTTTTAAAACATCTTCAGATTACTATTTGTTATTGTTAGTATTCTTGTTCAATGAAACATGATAAAAATGCTTAATTTATGCATTTTAAAGCTTTTTGTGTATTAAAATTAAGCCTTATAAAATCAATTATGTTTTTTTCGCAAATTTATTGCACCAAAACCAAGCCTGCATTTAATTCCTCATTAATTTTATTAACAAATCAAAAAACCAAATGTAGATTGAGTAAAAAAAACCTAATTTAAATAAAGAGTACTTGGATTCCTTAGGTTTTTTTTTCTCTGTGCACACAGAGAGAAACAAACACAACTTTGCTGAGAGGCAGCAAACGGAAGAGACTTGACAACATACGCAACATGGGCGAAAAATGAGTGGCGACGACTCTGGAGACGGCGCACATGGCGTATGAGTGACGAAACTCCGGGTCAGACTCCGGCGGAGAAGCGGCAGCCCAAGGGGCATGAGAGGAGGGGGCAAACAAGAAGAAAAAAAAATAAAACCGACAACTAAGGCACACGCCCCGCACAGATTTGATAGTTTTTATCGATTTAAGTGGATTTTGGCCTCACACAAAACGAGCCTGCACACAGCCACCAGGATGGGAGGGGTTGAAGTGGGGATAAAAAGCCCGGAGGGGGGCAGAGGCTAAAGGGGTGGCAGGGACATCGCGCAGATATATAGACAGACAGCCTTGGTTTTTGGCAAACGTCGCGGCCCCAAACAAATAAACATAAAACAAGCAGAAATGTGCGATGCGTTAATTCAGATTTCAGACGAGGAAGGTACATACTCTAGCTTTAATTTAAATTAAGAAAGGAAAGGAAATTATTTCTTTTAAATAAAGTAAATAATACATTATTTAATTGTTTTATTTTGGGTTTTTCTTTTAGAGAATTTAGCCAAATAAAAAATTGTAAGGGCTTCTTAGATTAAAGAATATATTTCGAGTAAAGAAATGATTTTGAAGAGCTTGTTTTGAATATTAAGTTTGCATACTTTTTAATAGTAATTGTTACATTACAATGTGTATTAATAAAAATTACTTGTTTTAATAACTATAAAACATAAAAGAAGTTTTAATTAAAAAGCACAAATAAATAGAATCTCCTGCGAGTTTATATCCTCGTAACTATAAATTTTGACTGTTTATAAAAATATATGCTTTCTTTAACCTCTTAAAAAATCTTTAATATTATACAAATACAATAAATAATATTAGACATTTGTTAAGATCCCTTTAAAATTCATTAATATATTTTTTGTACTCAAGACCTAATCCTAAATGATATTCAATGGACCCCTTTGATCCACAAGGGCATGCAAACACCCATTGTAGTTCATTTCAGAGTGCGTTTGTGTGTGCCACGTTGTGCGTCTTGGCAGCCGGCGGCATAGATAAGCACACACACACACACAACAGCACATACATATAACACAAAAAATAAGAAGAACAAAAATTAGAGCTCCTCTGACATCCGAAATCAAAACTCAAAGTTTTGCGTATAAAGCATAAAGCTTCGACCATGAATTGTTTAACTTTGCTCCTCCAGCTTCAGCTCCAACATTTTTTTTCTTTATTATTTATTTTTTTGTAATAGTAGTAGTAGTAGTACAAGCAGGAAGTCTATGCGTGTGCCACGCCCACCCCACTCTATAGCCCCCTTTCCTTATTTTTTTTGTTGTCGTTTTTTTTTCTCTTTTTATCAACACTTCTGCTGGGGGGTCCGAGCAAATGCGTAAAAATTATGCCACAGCTTGAACAGCTCGACACGAGCAAAAGGAGAAACGCACAAAATATATATATATATAAATGTATATATATTGTAGGAAAAAAAAGAGGAGAAAAATGCGGAACTGGGAAAAATCAAGGGGGAAAGCGGGCCAGCAAACCAAAGCCGGACAACCAATTTACTTTTATTTTATAGATGCCTGCTTGAGGTTTTTACTAGGGTTTCTCTAATATCCTATACATATACATACATATACGGGGAGCCTCGATTTTTGTTGAAAGGCGTTAAATATTTCCCTTGTATGGGCATAATTTATGCCTACCAGCAGCAGCCAAAAAAAAAAAACGGTAGAGAAATAATAAAATGGAGATAAAAAATGTATTTATTTTGCGCATATTTACGCATGGGCCAACTGAAACTATGGCCATAGAAAAAGTGCCCGGCTAAATGGGCATAAATATTAAATGAGCTGGTGGAGAGTGTATCAATTGTTCTGGGCCCCCAGCCCCTCCGACCTCCGACGTTCCCATTCTAGAAATCGCAATCCCTCGGACTGGATCTGGGATGTATGATGATGATTTAGTTTTCAGCACTCCATTGCAATAAATTCCGTTTGCCAGGCCATTTCCAACTGGTTTTGTCAGGGCGACTCTGGTCTGTCTCCGCTCGATGCTGCTCTCTCTGTACATATATATATATATATATATATAAACGGAGAGGAGATCCCTCCTAACTGCTTGGCACTCAACATTATAAATTGCCGCCCGAGAGGGGGGGCTCTGGTAACTGGGCAGCAAAGTCATTGCAGCCAAACAAAAACTTATTATTTATATACACATATTTGTATGTTTGCATTGCTCACACACACACAAAGTACTACTAGTTGTAGAGAGTTGGGTTCGGGCTCTCCACTCTAATAAATAATTATCGTATTGTTTAAGTCTCGAATGGAATGCCATAAATCATGCCTCTTGGCCACTAGACGTCGCGAGATATTTGACTCTGAATTATTATCATCACAGTCACATCAGACTGATAAGCACTCTGGCGACATGGCGACCAATAAGGAGAAAGAGAGAGATAGAGAGAGAGAGAGAGAGAGAGAGAGAGAGAGAGAGAGAGAGAGAGAGTGGGGACTGGGCCATTGGATGCTAGGGGGTGTCATTTGTTTGGTTGTAACCTCAAGTAACTTGGGTTCGGAGGCTGCTATGATTATGAATTTTGGTACTCCAGTTGCTTAAATTTAGTTATTTAACATAAGTTAAAATTATGGAAATCGGTACTATATAAGTTAAGATATATTACTTTTGCAAAGTGAAAAAATATATAGAAAATCCAATCCATTTCCAGTTCTAATACTTTCCTGCCTACCCTCTCTCTCTCTCTATCTCCATCAACCCCTAACTTATTCAAAATATATTCAGCTAACTCGCCTTGGCCCCGTCACTTAAATCTCGTATGAATTTCTAATCTGTTTGTCTTAAATCCTGATCCCAACCGCTCTAGCCAGCTGAAAAGAGCTGGCGTACAAGTTGATAGGCCCACCCAGAGGGGCCAACAAAGTGAGAGGCACTTGTTACTAACACGCTCCTCGACTTAACCAGGAAAATTGCGTTTTGGCCACAAAACGTTTGCCCTTTGGCTTATGGCCTCCAGCTCGCATACACACACACATATATATATATATAACGGATAGATGAGTTTTTTTTTGGGGGGTGAGGGTCATATTATGGGCCCCCAAAGTAAAGTAAACGCGTCGAAATGAGCCAAGAGAGCCGCCGCCCAGCCTCCTCAAACTTATGCGTGCCTGTACAAAAATATTCAAATAAACTGGCTGAAAAACGCGTGGATATATTTAAATCAGCCCAACTTTGAGGGATTCAAGCCAACTACGATAGGGGCGGCTCCCCAAAAAGGTTTAAAGGAATGTGTATGCGAAAAGCTTTTAAGCGGAATTCCGCAGCATCAGCCGCATCATCATCATCATCGTCATCGCATCACAGCCGCCGCCGAGGCCCGAAATGAAAAGAGCTAAAAGCGCAGCCAACGGCACCGCAACTATGCTGCAAATGTTGCGGCTTTCAAATCAACGGAGGTGGACGACACCCATGGAACCTAAAATGGATTGGGATAATATTCAATGGATATATGTATGGGGACCCAAAAACCACAAGCGTACACACTCTACTCGTCAAACTGTGATTTAATAGGCGGCCAGGCACATGATTTAGTGACACTATTTGGTTTTGGATAAACAAAATTACAAAAATCAACTGCATGTGCATAGCTCAACTTTGATTGGAAAAACAACAGCTTCTAGTAAACCGAACTTCTTGACTTCTTTTGCCTGGGACTTTTCCTTGGTTTCTCCGGTACGGTTCTTGAACTTATTTCCTGGGATTTGCAGGATCTGGCTAAGCACCTTCTGCTTAAAGCAAGAAATAAGTTGGGGAATTTTGACATACTCTCTGGTGATTTGCTTTTTAATGATCCCGTCTTCGTTGTTTCATTATTGAAGGTCTGAATTCGTGAGATATTTGATATTCCGGCTGTTATTTCATTATTTCTGCATCTCTCATTACCCTGTCCCTCCCGGTGATCTTCACTTACCGGCTTATACGGTTTATATAGTCTTTCTGTTGATTTACTTCTCCTACATTGCATATCTAGCTTTCTAGTTTCAAGGCGTAGCAAGCTTCTAGAACTCTGAAGTCTGGGTTTCCGAATTTGGAATTTTTTGTCCAAGGACTTCAATCTTTCCATAGTTTGTTGATCGAATAATGGCTGCTTAAGTCCTACCTGAGACTCATTCGGTCTCATTATACTTGGCTCACTTGTTATAATTTGAGCAGGATATATGGGGAAAGGACTTCCTTCCATTTCTTTACCATATTCTTCTGCCTCCGGATAATTCTGCATATAAGTGGTATCTTCTGTATCTCCCCCAAGTGATCGTCGAACCTTAAACACCGACTTGGTTCTATATTGCTTCATTTTTGTATCTGAATACTGGTTGTTCCCTATATGATTTTGAGTGGTTTCCATATGCTTGCCATATTTCCCTATTAAGAAGGGTTCAACATGCGTGTAATATTTCCTTATCATCAATTGTTTTCTATCAGAGTCAGGTTTCATGGTCTCCAAGGAATAATCTTGATCTTCTCTCCTAAGGTATTTACTTCGGTATAATTTATTAGCAGCAATAACGTTCTTGTAGATAGAATGGTTGTTCTCTCTTTCTACAGGTAAAAGAGGTTTCGAGATACTCCATGGACTAAGTAACCTTGTAAGCTGACTTTTCACCGTCATCTCATTCCAATTATTTGAGGGACTCTTGATCGGACTAGCTTCATTTACTTCTACCAACATATTATCTTCAGATAGTACCTTGAATTGTTCATGTTTCGATAGTTCTTTCATATAGCCAATATTCTGTGAAGGATTCCCCATAACCTGAGGTCTTTTTTGGATCCTGGCGAAGTTACCATTGGTTGAGTGGAGTCTTTGTGGCCTAAAGAGCTCCATGGTGTTGTCCCGACGTGAAGACTCAACAAGTATCATCCTATTTTCCCTGTTGGGGTTAACCGGATCATATCTTGTTGTACTTTCATATTTGCTCCCAGGTCTTTGGTACATTTCGCTCATGGGTTGCCCTCTATACATAATAACTCTCTGAGGATCGCGATGCAACCAACTCCAGGGCATGCCATTGAAGTAGGGTTGAGGCATCATCATGACACCGCCGGCGGATCTGCGCTTCTCCTGGCAGGGCACTATTCTTTTTTTCAGTGACTTGACATTTGCCAAAACTATCGGCCTGTGTCGATTTTGTGCCACAGCCGTATATAGATCCGAGATGTTAGTGATGTAATAGCTTTCTTTTTCTGCCGGTGACATCCGTTCCACTGGAGACCTCTGTCTGCGATCGGGCGCCAACATGGGACTTCGCAACTCCTGTTCGCAGGCACTCTCCCAAGCCAAGGGCCCCGACTTGATGGCATAGGAACGAGCCACAGGATTTCTACGGATTCGGGACCCCTGCTGAATGCTGGCCTGGCAAGGACACCGATGTGGAGCATAGCCATGGGTTATGGACTCTTCTGAGGGAAAGCCCTCGAGGTGAGCACCATACTTGTCGTATCCCACTCGCCTGAGACCAGCCCAAATGTCCTCGCCCGGAGTAGGTTCGCTTCTTGACATCCTAGGACCAGAGAAGGGTACTACATTCCTGCAATAACCGGGATTATGTATGTGCCTCAGGCTATCTTCGGTACCCCTCCCTGGACACTTGCATCTCTTCTTAGAGCCTTCTCTCGTCTTTCCACACGGTGTGGGCAAGTTTAGGAAATACTGCATCATGGTTATGAGGATGAGCAGGGTCCTTGTGGGCATGGGCCATCGAATATTGCCACGCTCATCGAATATCCCATAGTAGAGGTCACCGGTATCGGGCATGCTAAACGGTATCTTGAGAGTATTCCAACCCGCCATTAGGGGATACAGAATCCTGGCAAAGAGGTTCAGGGTGAGCTGATGCAGAAACTGGCTCACCCTTCCGGCCGATTGATTCACCATCTTGGACAGCGCCTGGATCATGCCCCCGTTGATCTGACCCCATCGCCTCTCGTTCGATATATCGCAGCTACCTCGGCGTCCTTCCGTATAGGGACGACAGCACTGGGTGCGGTGGAGACGATGAGACCAGGAAAGGCACGTCATGGGATCCGTGCAATCGCTGTGCGATCGACAGCAACAGGGATTCATTTTAGCCTGGCCGTCTGGGTGTTGCCGAAACTGGGAATTTTGTCATACGAATAACCGAAAATTTTGTACTTGCCTCTTTCAGGTGTTCATTTGGAATGGCATTCACTAGGGGAAAAATACTACACTTCAGAAGCTCCAAGCATACTGTGATGATGGGAGAAAAAACATAGCAGATCAAGGGGTAAGCTTTCTAAAAAATAAAGCCCATCAGTTAAGAAAAATTCAAGCAATGGGACACTGCTTTCAACTAACTGATTACTCTTCTTAGCTGACCCCTTGTTTCGACACCCTGAACTCGGTTCACTTTAAACCATCCTCTTAGATTGCTGATACAGGAACTAAGCTTTGGCGATTGATGACCTCTCGAGTTCTGCAGGAAATGCATCTTATTAAAACCAAGCCATTTTAGAAACTACGAAATCCAATCAATTTGTTGAAATAAACTTCAACAATGTTAGTACTTTTCAATCGTGTAAAGAGTAATACCAATGAGTTTTTCATAATAAGAAGACATAACTAATATATTTAATGTTTGTATATAAAACAAAACACACTGTAATTTGGGATTAAGACATTCCAGTAGCTGTGCTCTTACGCTTTCTTTTAAGCGACAATTGGAGGGTACGCCGATTCATGGATTTGCTCATGGTATTGCGTTTTTGCTCCATGGGCTCAATGAGTGGAAGTTGAATCGTGCCCAGGGACCTTTTCTGGTGCTTCAAAGACATTTGGGGTTTCGACTTGCGCCGTGATAGATACTGCTGAATGGAATTATCCGATTTATTCTGCACAATGCTACTGTACAACGTCGATATTTCATTGGCCAGTTCTTTCTCACGAACTTTTGCTTCGTGAGGGCCAAGATCAAATTTTCGAATTTCTTCTCTTAAATCTTTAGGATTGATATTGCCTCTCCTTTGCTCAATTAGTTGTTTAATAAGAATGTGTATGCGTTTTTGCCTTAGATTTCCAATAGGTCCCACATAACTATGTTTACTGTGACGTCGCCTTATGGCCGCTTTCACCAGATCCTCCACATCGTGATGCGGTTTGTCATGGGCCAAGGCCAGTTCGTCGTTGAGGAAGACCGAATGCCGGCCTAAGGTTTTCGGAGTTCTGATTTTTGTATTGGTTCTCTTAACGTCTTGGTCAACAGTGTATGGACCGACAACTGACATTCTAGGGCTGTTACTTTGTGAAACCGCATCAAGTTCAGGAACTACTACTGATGGTTTTCTTATTTTCATTTCAAATTTCTTAGCCTTCAGGCTGCCCATATGCCAAATGGACGACTCCCGCTTGTGTTCTTCATAGGCCTCCAGCACTTCTTGTTCGTAGTTATTCCATATCTTTTGAAATCTACGGTGTTGATATCGCCGACCGCCAGGATACTCCGCGTATATCGGCAAGTCCTGGCAGTCGGTAGGTATGTCAGCGCCACTGATAAAGTCCTGCAGCAATTGCAGTAAATGAAGAAGACACTTCGGATGTGTGGGATCCCTCAAGTTGCCATGCCGATCAAAGATGCCCATGTAGCGGTCACAGACATTCGGATAGCACAATGGCACCTTGCAGAAACTCCATCCACAGTCCTTGGGATTAAGCAGTTGACTGTATTTCTGCAGGGTGAGGTCGTAGAGAAAGTCACCGATTTCCTCGTGCCGAGCTCCGATCATCTGGGACAGCCGCTGGATCACCGTTTGATTGCGCTCCCGCCAAAGGCGACGTTCCAGCTCCTCATACCGTGATCTCGAACTGCATGCCCATCCGTGGCAGAGGCCCAGCCTCTGGTGACGACCATGAACATGAGATGGTTCTGGAATTCCACAGTAAATTCGAGAAGTACTCATTTTTTAGAATTTTGAGTCCGAGGACACGTCATGAAGTGCAATACCTCCAACGAATCCCCCCAATGGCGGACCTCGTGAACATGGTAAAAATCTAAGTTAAGTAGGTCTGTTTTAATCCCAAATAAATGATTTTGAAAGGTAAATAAAAGCATAGCTTATTAGAAATTTAATCAATTGGTATAGGAAAATTATTATATCATAAGATTTCCTTTTACCAAATCTCGTGCGAAACCTATACCAAGATCTAAGTTATTAGATTACTATTTTTTGTGCTTCAAAACCCTCTTCAATCTGGCCCTCGTGGCATAATCTGTTTACAGAGCTCACCTTGCCGAGCGGATTGGCAGGTGTAAAATGGGCATCAATACCTCAATATATCAATGCCATTTGCTGGGGCATCGCGCCGACTGACACGAAAATTAAATAATAGTTTTTACTTTTTTCCTTTTACGAAAAAGGCCACGAAACGTGTTCGCTATGTACAAAAAAAAAAGTAAATTTGATTATGTTAATTCGTTTGCCGCGTCCCCTTTTTTTGTGTGAGTGTGGCTAAGGAACACACCCAAACCCGAAAAGGAAATTAGGCCCAGAACGATGATGGACAAGTGTGTGTGGGCCAAAAAAAAAAAAAAAAAAACAGGCCGAAGATAAAAGAGATGAAAAAGAGGAATGAGTTGAAAGTCAATAACCGCAATAAAGTGATGGTGGGATTTTCGGGCCTAAACAAACACGCATCGCGAGCCGCTAAAAAAAAAGCAAGTTCACTGACCTCCGACACAGTTGGACAGTTTTTTTGGCCAACAAAAAATTGAAAAAAAAAAATAAAGCCGGGCGGAAATGATCAACAGTTAGTCGCTGCACCTGTGTGTGTGTGTGCAAGGAATTCTTCTTAAAATTCGCACAAATAACAAGCACGACTCAAACAGACCGTAAAATTAATAATTACAAAATTGCATGTTCGCTTGTTGTTATCATGGCTAAAAACAATCAATTTCTCCACCCCCCGCGTGTGTGCCCCACAATAATAAAAAATATATAAATATATAATAAAAACATCTACTACCATCTACAATCTACAATCAGCAAACAACAATCGAGGCGGAATGTTTGGGCAATTGAGTTAAATTTATTTGATGGGCTCCATGGAGGGGGATTTTGTTGTTTGTCTAGTAAGCCTCTTATGTGAAAATCACTCAGGTAAGTGGGGGATTTTTTGTATCAAAATATTCCAGGGCAAAAAAAAAGGGAATCCACCTCAGCAAACAAGTGAAAATTCACTGGAATGTTGACCTACATTACCAAAAAATAAAAAAAAAAAGTGTATAAACTGCGCACGCAATATAATGGGTCAATATTTAAATTGTTGATAAGGCAGAACAGGCTGCATTGAATTGTAATTACAAATTCATTGAGTGGTATAATATGGTTATTAATAATTATTAGCTGTCCAGTTGATTAACACTTATTCCTAGAATACAACAAGATCTAGAGTTCCCTTTAAAATAGCAATAAGAAAATCCCCAAGGGCAGCAAAGAGATGTAACGTTTTTGGATTGATAATCAAGGGCTTTATAATCTGGTTTAAAATCTTTCTATTAACATATTCTCATACTTACAGTGATGAAAATTCAGCAGCTTATTTATTTAAATGTAATCCTTCTTGGTAAATTGCATTTAAAGTTGATTTAATATATGTATATATTTGTTTTTTGTCACTTTAATAATTTTAAAAAAAGTTGTAGTATTTAAAACTGTATTTTGTTATTTGTTTATCAGTAATTCTATAAATTTTATTTTATAACAATTTAGCTAATTGGAGTTTATAAAGTGTTTTTCTTGTTTTCAATTATTTTCGATTTAAGCAAAAAGTGTACTTAGCAAAAATCTGTTGACCTTTTGAAGGTTTTTATTCGTTTTTATTATAATTAAAGTTTAAATTGCACAAAACTGTGATTAGAGCAATTGTTATTTTAAATGCTTATTAAGTTTATTCGTATTTATGTGTATATGTATGTATATTACTTTAATGATTTTGCTCGCAAAATAGTTAATTAGATTTGCGTTTAATTGGTTGCTGCGTTGCGTTTATGTTCTATGTTTTCATAAACAAATCAGTGAACACACGTTGATTTTCAATCGGATTTATTTGTATTGCACTTTGATCAAGTATTAGTTTAAATGGAATGCTTCAGTGTTCGATTTGGGTATTGCACTTTGGCCCACAGACTGGAAAATACATATATATATAGAGTGATGCATTAGATACATATACTACTACATTGCTTGTCCGGACCATAGTTGAGGTTGCACTGAATCACCACCACCACCAGCCAGCAGTCAGTTGTTTATAATTCGATTTCAATTTCTATCCGAACAGCAGCCACACAGCGCCAGCAAGTAAATAATTTTTAATTGTTTATTATAGCCATTTGTTTGTGGTTGCTTCTTTGTATCTACAAGCACTTGTATCTGTTTCTCGCCAGCCATATTTATCTATCGATAGAAAGCTTCATTTATGCACGGCTCGCCGTCGACTCTATAAATTCTGAAAACTTATGGCGCCGCCACCGCCCCGCTCCGCCCCCAGCCACTTCCTCGCATTATCTGGCCCGAAAGTTCGCCTTAAGTAAACGATATATATTCTTGCGAAAATTTTCCATGCTAATTAGCTGACAGACGAGGAGTGGAAATTTCCTAAACCTTGGCCCTTTTTTGCACTCTATTTTGCAGTGCAGAGGGTGTGGCTTATGTTTAATCAAAGTTTTGCGGCCTTGAGAAGTATCTAACTGTTTTCGAAAGTTTCCCTTTGCACAATTGCTAAAGTATCTACAAAAGATAACACGGCAAATATGTACATACGTTGGCCTGCCTGAAGTTTAACTTTATCCTGACCAGATAAATATTTGCCTGCAGTCAACTCTGATTGGGTTAGGTCAGTTTCGGGCCATAATTCATTGGCTCCAACTTCGATGGGGCCAATTAAAGTAAAAGTTTCCCCTGAGATTATTGACTGGATTTTATCGGTAATTGGATGTAATTGATAGGCTCAGCAGGTGAGCAAAGTTGAAGTTGCCATTGAGTTATTGAAGGTATAATATCTGAGGTAAAGGTTGAAGTACATTGATTTAGACAGCTTAGGGTCTAGAAATGAATTTCGTATGCATGGGAAAATTATAATAACAAATGTATATTAGCTAAACCGTAAACTGTTTGTTCAGCTTATAAGCTTTTTTTCTGAGAATTTCACTTTACGAGTTTTTTAGCTAATCAATTCCTAGTAACTGTCAGTTAAGTAAGGTAAATCACTGGAAAATGGTATAAAATATATTGCACAATACTCGCTGTCTAATTAGGTGTTGTTTCAATTATATATTAAAGGATTAATAAGCATATATAATAGTTTCAAGAGACTCCTTCTAATTTGCTTAATTTGGCAAGCAAAAACAGGTAAAATAAACAAGCAAATAATAAACTTGGCTGGGCTTTTGCTGGTGTTTGGAATAGTACAAATTTTAAATATACTTTTTTTTTATGGCTATTCTAAAATATATTTAGTTTATTTTTTTGTGCTTGCTGGTTGTTTTTTTCTGGCGAATCTTTATGTAACCTCAATATGGATAAGACAAGACAAAAGTCGGCTATAAATTCAATAAAGCAAAGGCCATTTTTGCACTTTTCTTGTGACTTGTTTTTATTATTTTTATTTGAATTTTATTTGTGTAGGGTTCAGTTTTCTTTTTCTCCACACACACACACACACTCGTAGTTGAGCGAACACGTTGTTCTGGGCTGTTTATGTTTTTTTTTTTCTTCAGATTTTCTTTCTTTTTCCTTCTTGATTCTCTCTCCCACACTCACCCACTCACACACACTGTCTCACTTACTCGCTAGCACACACACACACACACAAGCAGAAAGACAATACACAGTGAAATTCCGCTACACCGGAAATTACAATTGAAAAAAGTGGTTGGTTTTTTTGTGTGTGTTGTTGTTTATTTTTCTTCTTCTTTCGTTCTTTTTTTTTGGCATTAACTGAAACGTCACACGAAATTGTTGTTATTATTTATGATTATTACAATTGTTATGTTTATGACTATTACGTAGTATATGTTTTTTTTGGCACAAAAGAACGGCATGAATGGGGAGATAACAATGAATGGTTATTACTATATATATTTTTTAATTTGATTTCCTTTTTTTAAAGCTTTTTTATAGTAATTATTTCTTTATTTAATACTGTTGCTCTTTTAATTGTTTCAGGGCAAATATAGTTGGCTTTTCAGGTTTTTTTGTTTTTAGTTTAAGTTGGGTTTTTGCAATAGTTTTCATTTGAAAGCTTTCTATTAGTTTTTTGTTTGTGTTTTGCGATTTAATGCGGGTTTTTATGGTTTTGACATTTATATTTTTTATATATTCAAAAGTTTTAGTTGGCTTTTTGTTATTTTTATATTGTATATTATTTTTTATGGTATTTTCTTCCTTTCTTTAGGTTTAATTTTTAGTTATTTTATTAATTTTTAATAATTGTATCTGCTTCTCTTTGATCCAGTTTTATTCACTCGGTTTTCTTTTATAGATCCCTTGGATATATTTCATTGTGGATGCACTTCTTTGAACACTCACTTTATAAATTGTTTAAACTTAAACAACAATTGTTTATTGCAGAATTTCGTATTTCGCAGGAGAAAGACAATACACGACGCGCTCTGCCTTCTACCGCTCAGCTTCCCCTGCTGCTCGCCTGCTTTCCCCTCGCAAATTCGCTATTCCACTTTTCCTCCTCGGCTTTTCCGTTTTTCCCCCAAAAACAGCTGCCGCTGCCAAACCGTATAGTCTTTGTGGAAAAAAACTATATAATAAGCCAACAAAATAATTGTGATGGTCGCTCAAAAAAAAAAAAACTAGAGTACTAAAACGATATGTAAGTTATTGCAGTCAGCGCACAGATCTATGTGGTCAGTAGTTGTTGTTGCGGGTGGACAAACTACGCGTATCTTCCAGATACTTCACGGTGTATCTCGGCGCTACACGTCTGCTTGAAATGGCGGATTGAGACGAACTGAGAGAAGCCAGCGGTCGGCACATGACACAACTATATAAAGCTATATTTCAGCTTTGCAGGCGAACGACTGAACGAATAACGTCCTCGAAAGAGAGTAGCTGCCTCGATGAGACTATTACTACAATATAATAATAAATGATTTAGTAATTTTATGTGCATTTCTATTTGATATTATTTATATATAATCTTATTTATTTATAATAATTTCAGCAGTAATAAATATACATAAATAGTAGATGCAAAAACAACCTAAATTTAAAAAATGTAGGATAAATGCCCACCCTAACAACAGTTCCACCTGTAAGATATTTCGCAAGGACCCTTTACATTTTAAAAAATTATTGACGATCAAAAGGAAGCCCAGGATAAGCTGCTGAGTGGTGGACGTAAAAAACGGGGTCAAATTGGGCGACTAAGCACGTTTTATGTGGAATTCCTTTTTTTAAAACAGCGTTTTGTGTGAAAATCCAGTCTTAACAGCGTTTTGGGTAGAATTTCTTTATTTTTAACAGCATTTTGTGTAAAATTAAATTTTTAACAGACTACGAGAGGATCCATCGATGGATCCATTCTTGCAAATTCACCTCGAGAGAGGAGAGTGCAGAATTATTCACCCTCTTTTATCGACTGCGAAGCCGGCAGAGGCCACTTTGCGAGAGACTTATTCACCCTCGTGAGAGGAGAGCATACTTATTCACCTTATTTACCGATTGTGTTGGCAATCGTGGATTCCGAAACCGAAACCGTAATGGGAATCGGACTCGGAATCGGAATCCGAAAGCCGAACTACACACGAAGCGCACACTCTCTCATTGGAACTCCGAAAAGTATCTCAAAACTGGAAGGCGGCACGGCACTGGAACATATATACCCGTTGCTTTTGTTGTTGTTTTTATTCCGAAACAACAACAAATAAAACCCGCAGCACAGCTGAGCGGAATTTTTACTACTACAATTTATCTGAGAGATACAAGAGCCAGCGAACGTAGTAACACACTCACACAGATACAGATACACAGGCACACACATACAGTGGCACAAAAACCGGCATTCCTCTCTCAATGCATTTTTACGATGGGAAACACACAGGCAAAAGAGAGCGAAACCAATAACCGAAGCCCAAGAGAGACTCTCTTAAGAGAAAAAATAAAAATAAATATAATTTTTCAGTGGGAATTCCCGTTTTATTTGCAAAGATTTCCTTGTTTCAGCAGAAATTTTTCAAGTGATTTTCTTTTGTGAGTTTGCAGGCAATTATTAATAATTGCATTATGCAGTCAAAATTCGGAAAAAGTTTTGACAAAGTTTTTCGTGGCTCTTATTGTTATTTGGAGGAAAATCACGATTCAAAGAACTGAGTCAGTCCAATATACATATTTAAGTTTTTGATTCAAATATTTGATTAGCATTTTCGTGGAACTTTCTTTTGGAAATTAAGTCTTTGTTTTGGGAACTTAATGTATAGATTTTTGAAGAAGAAATAATTATAAATATGCTTTATGTCTCCGGAATCCCTTTGAGCTGAAAAAAATTGAATAAAAATCAACCTTTGGATGGGCAATGAACTCATCTTCCCAATCTCTGAGCTCCCATTCTCAGAAATACAAGCCGTCGTCGCATAATTGTTTTATATTTGTACACACAGAGTATTATTATTGGACAATTGATAACCCCCAAAAGTGAACCCAAGATGAAACCAGAAAAATCAATGAGATTTCCGTGGCTCGAGAGCCTCAATCTCAGCCATTGTGTGTGTGATAACATTTTGAACTTTGACTTGACAAAGCGAATGCCAAAAATGAATTGTAATTGGAGAGGGTTTCGAGATACTTCTACGATATTCCAACGTGGCTAACCCAAGCCAACCAAGCCAACCAAGCCAACCAACCAACCTACAGATTGAGGCATTTATGTTAAGGCAATAACTCAGGGCTTCAAGTCAAGTCAAAGACGCCGTATCAGTTTTCCACACAAAAAATAAATTGAAAACTTTTGAAAAATACCCCAAAGTAATAGCTAAAAAATAATAATAATGTGTGTGGCCTTTGAAATGCGAAACGTTTTATGGTTTGTATGAGTACGAGGCACTTTTTGGAGCTGCGAGTAAAACACAAAAGCCATAAGCTAAAATGCAAACTAAGTAAAATTGTGTTAAGTTGCTGCTGCTGCTGCTGATGATGATGATGAGAATGATCATGATGAGGTTGTGGGGCTACACTCTAATAAAATTTACGACAATGCGAATGACTACGGCGACGACTCAGTCTCGGTCTCAGTGCCGGTCTGAGAATAAGATAGAGATAGAGATGCTGAGCAGGAGGGTAGGGGGGTTTCTTGTAAGCCCTGCAGTCAACTAACCAAAACTAGCAAAGACCAAAGGCCCAAAAAGTATCTATCCATATACAAAATACATACATATGTATGTATACGTACGTACGTACGTATCTCTGCTCTTTTGTCTGGCTTTTGGTGTGGGAAAGAATGCAGTGAAGGGAATTTCCAAGCCAAGACTTGGCAAGCCATGGCCGTAATGTGTAATGTATCTCTTGGATACATTTTTAAATTGTATGCCATACGCTGCTGGGGCTGTTTTGGAACGTTGACAATGCAACTGTATCTGTATCTGTACGAGTCCCCCCCTCCCGGCATCTGTATTCGTATCTGTAGCTGTATCTGTGCCCCAGCCAAAAGGCCAACAACATTTGCATTGGCCATTGCCAATTAATCAGAAAAGAAACCAAAAAAAAAAAACGAAAGAAAAAAAACGCCAAACTTAAAACGCTTAAAAAACCGAAACAGAAACCTGCAATTGATTTCAATATTTCAGCAGCATTGTATCTTTCACACAAAAAATATTTAACTGTAGTTCGCTAAGAGTGTGAGTGTGCCATTTTATCGTTGCGTAAATCAAAATATACGGACATACACTCAAACAAATATAAGTATGATACAAAATGTAAATTAAAATTAATTTTTAGTTGGGAAAATAAGAAAATACTATTTTTTAATGGTGTACATTTTTTACAAAAGATAAAAATGTATTTAGACCAGCTACAAGCTTGGTTATAAAACTATGTCGTCATCAGTATCTCTATTTTATATTTGTATTTCTTAATTAAATATCTTTAAAGGTTAATTGTTCATCAATTTCATTTCGAAAGAGTTCTTCCACAAGATAAATTAATATAACAATATAACAAGCTCATAAATTAAATTAAATATTAAATTATATAAGTTGTAATGGAATTAGAAAGAAAACTAAATTCCTAAGAAATCTATTTTAGTGGAAAAAATATTTATAATCAAAATTGATTTTAGTTTATATTTATTTCTTTTAATTATTGTAATTTCTATGAAGCCTTTAGCTAATTTCATATTTAAGTTTAAGTGTAGTTTTGGATTTTTTTTTTTTGATTTTGTTACTCCGCCCGCCTCGAATTGCATTTGGAGTGCCAGGCCAGAAATGGCCCAAAATGTATCTGAGCAGCGCCATGGGGATGTATCTTTGTATCTTTCCGTGTGTTTACCTTTCCCTTGTTGCATGCCTCTTGTTGCACTTTTCGTGCACCGTTTTCAATTCGATTCGATTCGTTTCGTTTCCCTTTTTTTTCTCCCTTGATTTCTCTCCACACTTTTAGTCGTTTTCTCCTTGGATTTTCGGTTTTTTTTTTGTGGGCTAGGTCAGTTCAAAGTTCACGTGTTTCGCTCCTATTGATTGAATCGCCATCGAAATCCGGGCATTGTTGGTTCAGCGCCAAAGCAACCTGTTCCCTGCCAACTAATAGATGGGATTTTTGGGGGGCGGGAGAGTCTTGTCTTTTGCCCCCCGGTATTGTCTACAGCATTCCAGCCGAGTTGAGTGAGTGCATTTAATACCTCATTAATTGTGGATTGCTTTTACTGGACATGCAAATAAGTTAGATGTAGGAGTTGTTGGGATATATGTACTATATATATATATATATATAGACTTTTGGCTGGTGATTTCATGTATTTGGAATTTCAAAATAGACCAGTTTGCTTTGGCTGTGATTAAAATTCAATTGGATTATAAACTAAGGCATTTAGTGTCTGGTGTTTAATAAAAGATAAATATAAATAATTAAAACAAATGGCTTTACATTCATTACAAATGTCTTTCATATTTATAATTAGAGATATTTATATATTTATTGTAATTAATAGCATTCCCCAATTTTAATAGATTTAAATATTAATTCTTAAAATTACGATTGGCGTAAAATACCCCGAAAATGTTCTATTAACCCCACTTTCCATAAACAATGAAAAATATTTACCATTTCATGATATGCATTTGACAAGCACATCATGCAAACTAAGGAGCACAGCTCTCCATAAAAATATTTCCAAAATGTGGAAATAAAAACCAAAAAAATATAAAATACTCTCTGACCCCTCAAGGCCCCCTCCCCCGGAGACCATCGTAGAACCCGTCTATCCAGAATTCAGGTCAGTCTGACAACAGATGGCGCTGCATGCGAAATATTTTTGCAAGGAGGCATACGCATAATTTCAATTGCTTGCATCAAATGTTATTTTTATCCAAAACAATTTCGCTTCAGGGCGGCGGTGAGTTTGTTTTTCGTTTTTTTTTTTTTCTTTTTATTGTGGGAGTGGCGAGGATAAGAGGGGCATTTTCTGGGTGGGTGGTGTTGCCTAGCACTGAATTGTTGTTCTGGGGCAATAAATTGAAATGCACAAAAGAGCAGAAAATAATACAAAAAAAAAGAAGAAGAAAGAATACAAATAAACTAGAAAATCCAAGCAGGAAAAACTGGGCAAAAGGAAGCCGGGTCTGCGGCCTGCGTCTTTCGACCAAAGCTCGTTTTACAGCTGCCATACACAGTAAATAATATTTCATCTTGAAAGTGAATTTAAAAAAAGAAAGTTAAATAACATTTATGATCGTATTTGCTAAGTTGATCCCAAGTTGGCTAATAAAATAGGCTTAAATCTGTAATACTTATACGCTGCTGATCGATCTAATTATTTTATATTATATATTAGCATATTAGTCACCGAATTCGTACTTGGGAATTTTAGGAGCACTCATTTTAACACCTTTTATATAATCCGTGGTTTTCTGGACATATACAAAAAATAAAATATACTCAATCAATAAACATTATAAAACATATTTATAAAAATTCATAAATTGCTAAAATAATGTAATTTAAAAAAAAAATAAAAATAATACATTTATCTGCTTTTATTGTTACAAAAAAAAACAGAGCTATATTAATAATAATTTCTTTAAGAAAATCATTTGTTCAAGTGCAGCTGTTACTGTTGCTACGATTTAGTTGCGGGCCACTTGTCATGCGAGAAGGCAACTCCAGCTCCAGCTCCAGCTTCAGCTCCAGTATTCAGCATTCAACATTGAACATCCAACATTCAGCATTCAGCATTCGGCATCGGGCATCGGGCATCCCAGCATCAGAAGCAGTTCTGCATCTGCAACTGGTCGCCTTGCCCGAGTCCTCAAATTGCCAGTTAGCCAATCTGCCGCCGCTCTCTGTCTCTCTCTCCTCTGCGGCAGAATCAGACCCCCTCCACATAAAAAGAAAAAAAAAACAGAATAAGCCCCCTTCGGAAAAAAAGAGAAGCGCCCCCTCTGTATCATCAACACTTCGCCTGGCCACATTTTTGCAGTTGTCGAGTGGCTTTGTTAGCGATGCGGCGGCGACTTGCAACTTGTTCTCAATTTCAGGATGCTGCGGGGTGGCTATTTTAAGGGGATTGCGGCAAAGGTGCACTGAGACAAATTTATGGTTTATAGTTTTGATTTTGAAAAAATTAAATAGAAAATCATATAGTTTCCATTTGAACCTAGAAGTAGCCTTGAGTGTAACCATGCTGAATTTTAAAGTCTGTTAGCAAAAGGATACTGATGAAGACATTTGCTATGTCACAAATAGCTTTAGCTTGATCAATGCGCTTTATAACTTTATTTATTACATTATTTATTATTTATAATAATTTAAAAAAACATTCAAATATTGAAAGTTATAAAGTTTTAAGCCTCCTTGAACTAATAAAATTTCCCGTATCTTAAATCCTTTCTTTTCTTTTTGTGTACCATTGGGATAAGTCCGAAGCTGGCCACTTTACAGAAAGAAAGAGACAGGTAGTGAGAAGGAAAAAGAGCTAGAAAGAGAGAGCATAAGAGAGAGAGAGAGCATCATGTAACCAGATAAAAAAGAAGAAATGGCAATGGGAATTGCAATTTGAGGCGCAGCATCTGTGTGTGCGGGATTTTCCAGTTGTTGTTGCTTTTATTTTTATCTCCTGTTGTTGCCGTTGTTGTTGTTGTGTGGCATTTGAAACAATTTGAGCTAATTTCTGTAAATGTAGATCTTATCAAAAGGAGTCGGTTGCTGCAACGAATCCCAGAGATTACCATGGAGTTCAAAACGGAAACAATCCACAAGTAAACTAAATAAGATACTCTGATTACCGTTGAGCTACTTTTTTGGGGATACGCTATTTGTGGGTTAAGTGTGCGGCAAATAGGATTCTGGGGTAAGGAAACTTTTGAGTGTTTTAAATTTCATTTTATATAGCTTAAATATAACCTAGAATTGAAAACATTGTAGGTTAACAGTTCTAAATTCCATAAATTTATAAATAACTCGTCTCATAAAAAATTATATTACTTTATTATAGTTATAGCTGAAGCTTGTATGCATTTTTCCTTAAAAGCGGCGACATTAAAACCCCCCAATGACTTTATTTAATTCCAATAAACATCCATCTTAAGTGCGGAGTAATTACAAGAACCTTTAAGCATAATTAGCATATTTTTACTTGACACACAACTTAAGCCAAGTGTTAAGCCAATGCCATCATGTCTTAACCATAAAATAAATCACTCTTAGCAATTCAATTTAAAAATGCATTTGACATTACCATACGAACTTTATCAAAGGCCACATACAGCTGGATGGATCAAGCATCGTGAGGCATCGTTTCTGATTAATGTAATGGAGGAACGAAATCGCAGACACTCACCTGGAAAGAAAAAAAAAAACACCCAAAGTGCAGGGCATTAGTATAAATGAATAAATTTCACAGAGATCAAGGTCAAAATAAATCCGATACTCTCGAACGGAAATCAAAGTAATCGCATCCTTTGCCGAGCCAATCTTTCATCTTCCAAAAAATAGAAAAAAAACACGAGAAAAACGAGGAAAGCTCCTGCCTCAAAGGCAGGGAAAATCAAAACAAACCAGAACGCAGAGGAAGAACCGTAACCCAATTCAATGAACGTATCTATGTCAACATTGTGGTTGTTGCCGCCTGTTATCAGGCCATAAATGTTACAAATACAACAACAACAAAAAAATAGAAGAAAATACAGAGTGGAGTCGTTGGGAATGCACTGGAGACTATCTATATTTGAAACAGCAATAACAACTTGGTTTGATGCAACGACGACGAATAAAAAAAAAAAGCGGCATCTGAAACTAGTCTGGCTAGATATTAAAGTATCTGTGTGTGCCCAAGCGGGTGGCGCTGCAGTTGTATCTGTAAATGCGCACAAGTATCTGTGGCTGTGCGAGGAGACCCATTTCGAGTTCAAGATTCTTTTGTGGCTGCTGTCTTTGGGGGCGACATCGTATCACTGGCTCTCTGTGTCTTTTCTAGTCCTTGGATTGGATTCCTTTTTCTATTTTCGGTAATCGTTCAGCACAGGAGTATTTATGGCTTGCTATCTTAGGAATATTAACAGGTAGATGTCTTAAATATTATCCAATTCAAATATAAATTCCAATAATATTAAATATGAAGCTAATCTTAATTTATTTCCCTTACAACATAATACATTCCCATCAGCCTTTAATCAAGCTCTCCTAGAAACCCTTTAATTGCTCTTATGGTTAGCTGCCCAAAAGTAGGCCACATTTTATTATCAACTGAATACCAGGTATTTTATAGTTGAAGGTCCTTCGCTCTACCATTTCTACTTGTCTTCCTCCTTGTTTTATCTGCCACTGGATTTGCTTATTCACCAGCTTTTCACTTGGACAAGACACAGATAGCGAGAGCGACGAGAAATACCCGAAAATGCAACTACTACTGTATGCATTGTGAAGATTTCAATTTGAATTGCTTTTGATGTTTGCAGCTTAGTTGGATTTGAAATGTGGGGGCGGTGGGTTGAGGTGGCTACGACTCCAGCACCCTCCCAAAGACACACCACCGACCCAACCCCAAACCCCCCATCCAACTGGTTCTAGTTGAAGAAAATCCAAAGCAAATGCTGCCATTCATGTCGTTCGCCTGTCCTCGTTCGCTATGTTTGAGATATTGCAATGAAAACTGCACACATAAAGATGTTCATACACTGAGGGGAAAAGTGTCAACCAGAGACGAGATTAAAGGAAGATTCAGTGGAGATATGAGTGAGTATTTAAATAAATATTTTAAGTATGTTTTAAATAAAATGAATTTAACAAGCTACTATTTTTTCTCTATACTGGTTTCTTTAAGCAACACAAATATTTTACATAAAAAATAAAACATTTAGAATTTTTACATTATTAAATTCAACAAACTAAAAGCATATTATTAGGGATACCAAAAAAATTAAGCTTAACATTTTAAGCTACAAATCCTGAACTTTCTCAGCATAATCTTCGACACATTTTTATGAGAATTTAAATGTCTTGGAATATATAATTCAATTTAAATTAATTCCACTAACCATTACAGTATTTCAAATATTTATTCACAAAACTATTATTTTAAATATATAAATAAATATATATTTGTATATTTTAAACTATAATTTGAAGTGTAATCTCCGTATCTAAACAAAACCACACCAAACCGAACCAAACTGAACCATCTATCGCTGCCTTGGCTCGAGTTGGCGATGGTTCGTTGAATCGGCTTGTGCCACATATTTTGATGGAATGCTTGGTGGTCTTTTTTCACCATCACCATTGAAAGTTTATTAAAGTTTTAAGCACACATTGCCATTTGTTGTTATTCTAGTTCTCCGACTTGTCCTGTCTTATCCTAAAAAGCCGTAAAGTGTNNNNACGATGTTGGTGAGAAGTTTGTTCCATTTGCAGAAGTCACAGATAATCGCTTTAAATGTATACAATAAATTTTATTAAATGGGTGTTAACTAATGTTTTTGTGTCATAGCTTAAAAAGCTTAAGTCTAATTTATGGTCTTTAATTTATATAAAAAAATGCACTCATTTAATTATAATTAATATGTATTATTTAAGGATCAATTAATTTTAATTTTAATATCGATTTATCGATAGTGTTTGATATATCGAATTAAGTCAAAGAAGAGCTAATTTTAATATATCAATGTTGGAAAAAATATTTTTTTTAACTAAAAAAAATTTTAAATTAAAGATATTTTAAACAAAATAAGTTTTAGGGTATTTTTAATATTATCGATAAAAAAAGTTACCGATAAATACGACACTTTTCGATAATTCAAATTTCGATTTAATAAACTTTCCGCTGTTTTAGATATATTTATATAATATATATCCGCGATATTTTTTTCGATATATCACATAAGTCTTTTCCTCTCGATATTTATATGTATGTATGTATGTACATCCTTAACTTCGACTGAATTTTATTATATTTAAAATAATTTGCTGGTCATGATTATTAATTGAAATTTCTGATACAGATCATAGTTGGTTTTTTTCCACTTAACATTAGGTTTGATAGCATATAATTATTAAGTGTTATTTTTAGATCATTCAGTGTCATTTCTGTAAATTAAAAACTGTCTAGTCTGTCTAGTCGTCTTCCGTAGAGCCAAAGGAATCTCAATCAGTGTCACTTCTTGAGGTCTTTCCCTTCTTGACTGAACTCGTTTTTTTTCTTTTTATTGCTAGTACCCGTGTATATATTTATTTATTTGCCACATCAAGCGAAAGAAGGAAGGGCAGAAACACTTTTCAAGGTCCGAGATTGCTGGCCGGTGTGCTGGCCAGTAAAAAGTGGGACAATTAAAACGTTGCAAAAATCATCATAAAGCGAAGATCAGGTTTTTATTTTTTGCTGCAGCCCTTGGATATCGGTTACAGATCCGTCTTCATCTGGGTTTTATTCGCATTATGGGGGTCTCCCCTCCCCTGCTGACTTGTTTTAATTAAAATTAAGTTGAGAGAGCTGGAGAGCAAGTCCTGGCCAAGTGTCAATTGGTTATCACTCATAATAAGCGATCATAAGGCTGGACAGATGTTTGGGTTTTGTATTGGTTTTGCACTGCCTGTGTTGGTCGTTGAACCCATTGGATCCCCTCCCGTTTCCCTCCATTCGCTCAGTGTCACTCCAATTGGCAGAATACGCGGAATTCCAGCCTTTGATTCGGTTAGGTGTACTCGTTTTGTATCTGCCAGATGCATCTTGGATATTTTTAGCTGGCTCTGCCGTCGCATCCCCATCATCGTCGTCGTCGTCGTCGTCGTCTTCGCGGTCTCCACTCCACTCTCTTTTCTTTTATTTTTTTTTTTTATATAGGCCCAAGGCGGATTTTACCTCATTTAAACTTGTTCCTCCTTCTCCATTGGCTTTTAGCTACTTCTCTTGCGGCTTTCGCCCCCTTCGAGCCGGCGCTGACTTCTACGACTACTGCCTTAAATCGTAATGATAGGTGGTTCCAGATGCGTGTTTACGACTCCCCGGGAATACCCTTGCTATGCGGGAATTTCCCTGATTTTTTTCCCGAGTATTTCCTTGAATATTACAACAGGGATGTCGAGTCGAGTGGCAAAGGATTATTCTTAGGTTATTTTTTACTGACAGTAAAGTCTGGCATAGGCTTTATAAAATGTTTAAACACTTTTAAAGATTATTTGCTGCTTTATTTTCCGTTCTTAGTTATTTAAAGCATGAATTTGATATAAACAAATGCATAATTAATAAAGCCCTATTAACATCCATCTTACCACAGAGAAAATGCAATATATTGGTTGGGTTTATTTAAAACCAATTATAAAGCAAAATTCGTGCCAAAAAAGCATTGAAGAAATAAATTATATACCGAATGGAATAATTACAAGTTAAGCATATAGATTTAAAAGATATCATGGGGAAAACTAATAATTTTCTGAACATTAAGTTAGCCATTTTCAATCGGCAAATAAACTATATATTAGCACGCTTCAAGACTGTTGGAAAATTATTTGAAAGAAGCTTGACAAGAAGCAGATGAGTTTTAATAAATTAATATTTGAAGAACATCATAAAATATATTTACGATTCTCATATATATTTTGCTAACTGCTCAGGGGGGAAAATTACCAATAAACAGGAAGTTCTTTGAACGATTTTATATTGGATAATGTCATTTCCCGTCTCTAAACTTTTTACCACTTCCCCAAAGAGTATCTCCTCTGCATCTCGTCAGGCCTTTCTTTCTGGTTTTTCCCCCCAATCTTCATCATCATCATCTTTGCCATCGTCAGCGTCATCATGCTGTAATTGTTAGACTGTAAAACTTTGGCTTTTGGTATGCGCACTTTCTCCTTAAATGCTATTTTTCGTTAACATTGTTTTCGCCGTCAGCCGACAAGTTCCCCTCTGTGCTTCTTTTTATACCCTTGCAGAGGGTATTATAGTTTTGCTATGATGTTTGCAACGCAGTGAAGGAGTCATCT